>JAKSZP010016314.1:0-59315 GCA_022478985.1 Massospora cicadina | reverse complement strand
AAAGGGTTTTCTAATCATTGTCCAATTTCATACCTTATGTTGATTTCTTGCAGAAATTGCAGTTTTTAGAATTTGCGGCATATTCTTCCACTTGTGACCCTTCGTGGATTAATTCACTATGCTGATTTGTTTCTGTGGTTTTAGGGTGCAAATTTAGGAAAATTGGTCCTACTTTTCCGCCCATAGTGGAGCTGAATTGTTCTGCTAATTTTGCTTGATTGATGTCATCTGTTATTCAGTCGCATTGTTGAGAAAATATTTATTTTGGGCGTACTGCTCTGACTGGGTGATGCAGATAATTTCATCCGTGTCCTCCTCAGCTTGGGTAGCCTGTTCTGACTGGTTGGCTAAGCTGATTTCCTCAATGTCTTCCTGAACTTTGCTGGGGTCGATGGCGGAGGCTAGAAGTGATGTTGCCTTGGCCGCTTCCCACTTGCGGGCCTCTGCAGCGTTTTGCGTGCTTTGGATGTTACTGGGTCTATGATGAGGTAGTGCTCATTTTCTCCCCATTGGAAGGCGTGGTTGGCATCTATCATTTTGCTAAAGTCTGCGTCATTTTTGTCAATGGCGTCATCGCAGAATTCTGAGGACATGATGCCCTCCTTTACTTGGCATGTATATTCCTTGTGCCCCAATGCAATGCAGTGGTTGCAAATTGGCAGTGCACGTTCCAGTGTGACGCAGAATAGTTCTGATACCTTCCCATCTAAGAGGTGAAATTGTGCTACATGAGGGATTCTTGTGAGATCAGTGGCTACTTCAGGGATCAGGTGGATTATAACAATTGCCTTTCTTGTGCACAGGTTTAACATCAATTGGAATCTTTGTAATTCTAATTGTTTAATATCTCCATAGTGTTTTAGTCCAGCTTGGAGCTCCTCAATTTTCTTACAGTGGAGGTTGATGGGGAGCGAGTCAAGGGAGATGAACAAAGTGTTTGCTTTCCATCTGGTGCGCACAAGCGCACAAGTTGTTGTTTGCCCTTAGGGGAGGGCACCTTCAATGCATACTTTTAAAGCGGCGTCTGCATCTTCTTTGGTCTCAAATCCCAAATTGACCCAGCTGCGTGGGACCATTTCCATGTTCATGTACACACGTAGGGGAATAGGGAGGCTTGTGCCTCACACATTTCTCCCACAGAGTTGGTGACTCAACCCTAGTTAGAGTCAGAGCCCATGTTCTACCTTTGAAAGGAGTTGGTTGTACTGGATTTCCATCTGCTGGTTGTGTTTCATGGTAAGCTCCACAAACTTGGGAGGTGGCTCAGTTTGTAGTTTTTGGCGGCATTGGTTCCCAGTTCCCCTCCAGGGCATATCTTGCCCTTCAGAGCACCATTTTGTCCATTGCCTGTTATGGCTTCTCCCAGCTTAATTGATTTATGTTGAATCCGCCCATCTTTCCTGTGTGATTATCAAAAATTGCTGTTTGAATCACATCATAGTAACTAATGTTATCATTATGGGAAAGAAAAGACACACTTATTATATGTCAAAGGTGGCTTTTTGGAATATCTAGATATATCAAACTGCTTGTCTTGATTCCCACGATTATTGTAATCTCTGGATTTGTTGGGTAATCGTTCCAAACCCTTATTTTTCAACTGATTTTGGTTTGTCGATCTAATTTGGTGCATCAAAAAGTCGCTGATAGCACCTGCAGCTACTCTACCATTTGGGAAATGGTGTTATTGCTAGTCAGAGATGACGCTATCAATCAGTGCAATTCTCAATGAGGGCGCAACGCGTTTTGCATAGCAATTCTATCATTGAAATTGGCCATCATATTAGCTCTACTAAGGTCCTGAGCTTCATCATAATGATGATTGGCAAACGCAACCAACATTTTGCCTTTCTTAAGATGTATTCCCATATATCCTTTCTTCCAAGCTAATGTTTAATCCAGGCTCCCAAATTCCTTCAGAACCACTTCCTCTGCCTCCTTAAAGCTCCAATTTTCCCCTAAAAAGATAGGGCAAAACTAGATTTTGGAACAAGATATTGAGACAACTTATGATGGTGATGGCTTTTGTAACTGTTAAAAACGTCCCTTTTCCAAATAGTCATTTTACCTTAGGTTTGACGCATTTGATGCCAGATGTCCAGCATGGCGGACTCTTGAGTTAGGTGTTAGTGCCTCATGAATTTAACACACACTAAACCTGAGAATTAGGGGGAATTCAAAGCAAGATAAAGATGAAATAGGTAAGTGAGGTTGCAAACCCAATATTAACCTTATTTTATTACTATTGAATAAAGAGTTGTGGATGAACAGGATCCCAATAAACTGATGCCGTGAACACAACAAATGAAAAGACAGAGTAATTGGAGAGAGGAGGACCCCAAAGACCCAAGTTTTTGTTAACGTGACAAAAACTTGTTTTGTCACAGATCACCAGGTAAGACAAGGTGAGGGCGGCCCCAAGGCTACCCAAGAAACCCACGCAAAAGTGGTAATTAAGAGAGAATTCTGGAAAAGTTCATAATTACGAAGCCTTGAACTTAAAGGTCGTCCTTATGGACCTCGCTCAAACCATTATTGGACTTACAAGAGCCTAACCAATGTCTCAGGAGAGGCACAACCCAGCGCTCAAACCTGAAAAACACAAAAAATCTTAAATACCAAATTGACTCAGGATTCAGAAAATCTGAACCTGTCAAAATGCAATGAACGGATTAATCCCATTCATTACATCATCCCCCACTAGAGAAGGGCCCCTCCCCAAATTTGGGCCCCGCAGTGGGAGAGGCTGCCACCATGATGGCTTCCTTGGGCGAGTTACCTCAAGACCTGGAATATTATTCCCAGAGAAATTTTGGGCCCCTCGTAGAAAAAAGGTCAATAGAAAGAGTGAATCAGGACTGGGCTTTCAATATCAGCCTACCCAGCATGAGGAAGCACACCTAGTGCTTGGCTGTGGTGCGCCACCCACTCACATAACCTAGTTGGTGATGGTCTTCCTATCCCAACCAGGAAGGCGCTCACTCCAACTGAAGCATATGAGTGGTGTGCGGTCCAGCGCAGCTGGACGGCCATCCCCTTTCCAGAAAGACTGTTCATCAGTGAGGGAGCCCTGCTGGGCAGGTCCCCTGGATGCCAATCAAATCCCTGGTGGGGGGATGCCCCACCAGAATTTTGTGCTGACGATTGCTTCTGGTCTAGGGTTGGCCATCAGTCACCAGCTCCCCTGGTGCTGGATACTCGACAACTGGGACCTGATAAACCCAATGAGGCCATCCAAACTGGGGATCTGGTGGTGTTCTGGAAGCACATGGGGTTTGGAATAATGAAACAGTTGGAAACGTCCCTGTTCCTGATCGCCATCTTACCTTAGGTTTGATGCAATCAACACCAAGTGTTCAACATGGCTGGACTCTTGAGGTAGGTGCTAGTGCCTCATGCAGCTAACTCATTAATCTCAGAATTGGAGGTATTTGAAGTGAGGCAAAGATAAATTAGGTAAGTGAGGTTGCAAACCCTGGAATTAACCTTATTTTTATTATTACCGATCAAAGAGTTGTAGACAAACAGGATTTCAATAATATAATGTCATGAACACAACAAAGGGAAATACAGAGAAATTGGAGGGAGGAGGACACCAAAGACCCAATTTTTTGGTAAAGTGACAAAAACTTGTTGTGTCATGAATCACAAGGTAAGACAAGTGTTGGGATTTTTGCCCACCTTTCCAGCCATCTAGATTACCATGGGTCTCTAGGAAATGTTCCCCGTTTCAATTGAATTGAATATCAGTTGACCTCATTTTCAAATTAGTAATGTTCAGGGGAATTTAGCTAATTTTCTAAGATCCATCATTTGGGGATAAATCTGGGTGAATGCTTAAGATCTTTTTGGGCATAGTTGTCAGTAGAATAGGGCATCTGATAGTCAATCAATAATTAACTATCAGTTGTAAAGATTGGAACTGGTCAGGTTTTATCACTGACTGATTTTGAATTTAAGGAGCAAGTTGCAAGGTGAATGAGATCGCCTGCAACTAGCAAATCAATCAGTTAGTTCATGACCTGCCATAATGGGTAACAAGTTCCATTACCTAAGTAGGTCACTCATCAGTATGGTTGATTTTCAAGATCAAGTGGAAAACGTTAGGGACACATTTTCTGACTCTTTCCGTTTTAGGTCTCAAGGATGTCCAATGAAGAAATCCTAATTAAGATGGAGAATTACATCGCTAGTAAGACAAAAGGAAATTCAATGGCAACGGCTGCCATTTCATGGCTGAGGCGCCAACCATAGATTGGGTGCCAAATTCCCTCTATAATTCCCCCTGATAATTCACTTTAATAAAAAACTGAAAAACTGGAAAACTGGAAAATGTGAGTCTAATTTAAAAAGAATTCATTATTGGTTATAGTTTTATTAATCGTAGGAAATAATTGCTATGTTCTTTAATTAGGACTCTTTAGTAGGATAAAGATTAAGGATCGAGGATCCTTAGAAGAGAAGCTGAGTTGATATGGGAATTACTGCTGACTTCGTGTCACCAGAGGAAAGGCCATAAACTAGGGATCTGAGCGTGGATCAAGTTAGGCGGACAAGGATATATATTCCTACTGAAGACATCAGGAGTAATTTAAGGAGAAATACATGCTGAGCGTTGGACCAGAACTGGTTATTTATTCAATTATGGATAATAGACTTCATACTATTATCAGTTAAAAATTTAATTATTATTAGAAAACACAAAGAGTGCACATACCAAACCTGTGCAGTCATTAATTAGGGGGTATCAGTCGTGAACAATCAATAAAGCCCCTAAAAATTTTACAATTAGTGCTTACTACAGGGGTTGCAGTTGAGTAGGATACACTAGTACAATATGTTGTACAAGGATGAGTTAAGAAAACTCTAGATGGAGTTAGCAACCATAAACAAGAATGCCTTGAATTCTGCTGATCATCAAGAATTTGCTTCCTTGGAGGAGAGAGTTACCATGATTGAGGAAGGAGTTGAAGATGTCTCTAATTTTGGCAATGAGTTTCTAGGAAATGTAACATTGTTAAAGAAAAAGGAAGGAGATTTAATTTGAGAAGTTTTATTCCTGAAAACTGAATGTGAAGTAGATTGCATTTAATTATGGGCATATAGTGCAGATATAGAGCTGCTGGTGAAGCAAGTCAAAGAGTTGAAAACTCATAAATGTGAATGTGAGCCCTATGAGGTGACTGATTCCAAAGAAAGGACCTAAGAACTCCAGTTGAGAAGTCAACTATTCCACAAAATATGCTGACCATATTCACAGCCATTTTGAAGATGACTCCTGAAATCACTCCTCAAGTCAGTCAAGTAGCTGAACCAAGAGTGGTGGCTAGATAAACTTCAGGAAAGTTTAGAGCTATGCCAAAATTACACACATTTTATCAGGATAACGCCCCTGCACTTTTCCAATTATTTGACATAACAATGGTTAGGTATAGAGATTGTCAAAAAGCTTTGATGGTAATAAACTTTTTGGACACCGATTGTCATAACTTTTTGTTACCCAATTTAGAGTTGGACAGCTGGTCATACTCAGAGGCCAAGACGGCCATCATGAAGGAATTTGGAAGTCTCGTGAATATGTTGAAGTGCAAACGGGAATTCATGGGAATCCAATTCCAGAAGGAAGAATTCTTAGCGATTTTTGCCAATTGTTTCTACCAAGAATTGCAGATTTTAGTCAGAGCTAATGTACTGGCCAATTTTTATACATGGACCACGTTGCAAGTGGCCCTTCAGCCCAATTACAATTTACATCCTATGATGTCTTCCATGTTTAGTACTGAGATTACCACCTTGCAGATGGTGGATCATTTGAAGATATTGTGAGTTACATTGTTTTTATTTTATTTAACTGAGGCAAGCTGATCAGGGGACAGGCATTACCAAAAGAAAGAAATGACATGAAATTTGAGCAGGGTCAACTCCATCGAAGAAAGTTTTTCCACCTCTGGATCAGGACTCAAATTTTTCTAGTTAGTCATGGGTAAGCTTTTCGTGTTATTATACCTACTAACCGCCAATAGCTTCCTTTGGCTGGCACCCCGATTGATGTGTGAAGGGCGGGAATTGAACCTGCAACCTTCAGGTTGGTAGCTGTAAGCCCTTACCAACTCGCCTTCCACCCCCGTGAGTTACATTTTATGCACCTAATAAAAGCTTCAAACTGAGTCCAGTGTGATGTTCAAATCCTATGAAGGTGGCTGAGAGCGCTAAAGAGGCCAACAATTGAACTGTGCTGGTAAATAAGACCAAAGAGTTTAAGCGGATTTACAAGAAGGACAAACGCTGTTTTCAGTGCAGAGGAAAAGGACACTTTGCTGTTCAATGCAAGAAGCTAAAGGAACAGTTCAATGTAGTCCAGGCAAAAGAGGCTAAACCAACACAGGAGTTGGGAAAAGGGCCTGAATTCTAGATGGGGAGCATTATAGAGCTGTAAACTAACCTGTTCCTCCCTAAAATCTTGTATGAAGAAATTGATGTTAGTGATCTGTTTGTTAATGATGACACTCAGGATCAGCTATATCAAGTGGTCATTTTGGATGTTAATGCAGTGAACAGATTTGGAGCAAAGGGATTGACCCTGAAATAATCAAGGAAGTTGCCCATCCATATGCGCAACAACTAGTGGACAGTATTTGTGCCACAGAGAATCTGGAAGAATTGACCACGGTCAAATTAGATGAGGCAAAACTGTCTACCCCCTTTAGCGCAATCAAGGAATAGTTTCCTGATCTATTGGCGTAAATTATTTACACTCTCATTTGGGAAATAATGCTTCTATACACTCAGTAAATATGATTTTACAATACTCTGAGTGTACATATATTATACTGGTTAATTGAGTATGGGTGAGGGCAATAGTTGATAGTGGAGCACCTATCAATATTCCTAACTAAGCTGTTGAAGATGAGAATCTCGCCTGATTTAGAACACAAGAAAGAATATGGTACAGCTGAGATGAATACTAACAAGTCCTGTGGAGCATATAGAACTCTGATACTCTGATTTAGATCTTTAGTGGTATTTGCCCCAGCAATAGTTTTGGCCAACCAAAGCTATGATATTCTGATTTAGATGCAGTATCTATAGAAGTATGGAATTAAATGTAACTTCAAAGATAATATATTGACCATTTTGGGTCAGACGTTTTCATTAGTTTATCAGAAAGTTGGGGAAGCTCCACTGACCAGGAGAAATAATTTCATCAATCTGATCTACAATGACGGCATTGTCCTGATTTGTTATCAGTTAGTTGGTTAAAGTGACAGTATATGCCGTGGGATCCGCCAATAGATGCCACAAATTATTTTTAAAATTATATGAAACTTACTTTTAAATTAAAAGTAATAATAAACACTTTTTTAAAGTTTTTTATCTTTGTTTTATTGTTTATGCGGGCCAGCCAAAAAGCTCCTCTATTCAGTACTAGTATTTCATATTTAAACTAGTTCAAATCTTGGGGCCATGGGAATTTGGGGCTATAGTATTAAAAAGCTGAGTCGTCCAAATTAGGAAATATAGGCGTTCAGCTTATCAGAACGAAGGTAAATATTTTGTGGCAAAACCAACCCGTGTGGTAATGATTTAATAAATTGTACCCAATCACTGGTGGGTGAAATCTTCTCACCTCAGGGGAGAACAGACCCATGTGGTAATGGACACCTCAAATCTGGCCGAGGAGTTGGAGCAATCTTACTATCATTTCTTACCTTACTAAGCTGATTTTGATTATAAAACATATTTTCCTGATGGGTAGGGTTCCACTGAGAATCCGCCAAGGTTTTTTCGCCATTGGTACTCATATCCTCATTAACCCTAATATTGTTCAAAGGTCAGACATATAATTGGCCATTTGTAGTAGTGGATCTGGGGGAATTCTTACCTCCAACATTCTTTTTGAAAGTTGAGAAGGAGAATGTCCAACAAATGCTAATAGAAATCCTTGGAAAATTATGAAATCCTGTTGAGGATAAAGAATTTGAGGACCATACCACCAGGAGCATAGATCAAAGTTTTCATGAGATTGTCATTGGAAATACCCAAGTTGCTGTATAAAGAAGTTGGAAGCACCTGGAAGAATTCAGAGTAGAGCCTTGAGTGGCTCCTGGAATAATTATACTGAGCCATGAAGAAATTCGAGTTCTCCTGGAGAATTTGAGTAAAAAACCAATGAAAATTGGGAAGAATAAATTCATCACATTTGTTCATCTAATCCTGACAGCTGAATTGAAGAAAATCTACAATTTTAAAACCCTTGATGAAATGGGATTACCAGCAGGGGGATTAAAAGTATCAATCTATTGGTCAAGGGAGAGTAACTCGCTGATCTGATGAACAGACAGCAAGAGGAGGTGCTTGAATTATTTGAGAAGTATCGTGAAGTATTTTTCCTGGACAACCATTATTTGGGTGTGAAAGGAATGTAATCCATAAAGTTGACACTGTGTAAAATTTGCAATAAGGATGAGACTAAATTAAAGGTCAAAGGTGGCCAAAGCAGTAGTGGAAGAATAAATCAGTAAACTAGTGAAGCATGAACTTCTAGTTCCATCATTGAGTCCCTGGGCGAGCCCTAACCTAATTGTGAAGAAGAAGGATGGCTCTAATTAGGTGGTGATCAATTATTGGAGGCTTAATAAGATATTGAAGAAGGAATCATATCCACTACCACAAATCAACAATACCTTAGATCATTTGGGATAAGCAAAGTATTTCTCCGCAATAGATCTAATATCAGGATATTTACAAATCGATTTGCCAAAGGAAGACCAGGAGAATTGCACAATAATCACCACGCAGGGGCTGTATCAACTGATGAGGATGCCCCAAGGTCTATGCAATGCACCTGTGACTTTTCAAAGGTCCATGGACGCCATTTTAAATGACCTGAAGTTGTCATGCGTCCTGGCGTACTTGGACGATATGAATGT
Source organism: Massospora cicadina (assembly GCA_022478985.1). Taxonomy (NCBI): domain Eukaryota; kingdom Fungi; phylum Entomophthoromycota; class Entomophthoromycetes; order Entomophthorales; family Entomophthoraceae; genus Massospora; species Massospora cicadina. The sequence goes on along the minus strand of JAKSZP010016314.1, from coordinate 50,385 downwards.
GTTCAGTAGGACATTTACTGACCATTTACACCACTTAAACGAAGTCTTGAAGAGACTGGCCGTGGCTAACCTGAAGATCAAGCTGAGGAAGTGCCACTTCTTCAAGAAAGCGTTGGAATATCTGGTATTCGTTATCAACTCTAGTGGATGAAGCCACAAGTCCAGAAAATTGAAGCCATAGAGTGAATGATTGTTCTGTGAAGTGTATGAAATATTCAAGAGTTCCTTGGGTGGGTCAAATACTATTGAAGTTTCATACAGGATTTTGCAAGAATTTCTGAGTCCTATTTCATTTGCTGAAGGATCTGAAAAAGTTTCATTTGGAATGTAGAGGTTTAGAGTTCTTTCAATTCTATGCCATTATTTGATAGACTCTACAATATTGATATATCTTAATTGAATGAGAATATATAATAAAAACCAATGCTTCATTAATGGAATTGGCGCCGTCCTGAGCCAAGTGGATGAACTTGGGGACAGACATCCAGTAGAATATGTGAACTGGACACTCTTAGCAGCTGAGAGGAATTACACCATGACTGAGCATGAATGCCTTGCGGTAATTTATGCATGTAAACAGTTTCAGGTTATATCCATGGAACGCACTTTAAAGTGGGACATACCACTTCTCATTGCATTGGCTGCACAATTTAAGAAAACAGGAAGGACAACTGGCCTGATGTACATTAAGCTACAGGCTTATGATAAAAATATAGTCCAATAAGCTGGAGCTTCTCATCAGAATGCGGATAACTTATTAATGTTATCAATGGTCCAAATGGTATAGCAGCAAGCGGATGAGGTATTACAGAGAATGGTCAAAGGAGAATCAGGAATGAGCCTTAAGAAATCCAAGGTGCGCTTTGAAAAGCAATGATAAAACAAGTTCATGGATGGACAAGTTTTTCAAGATGATCAATGGAAAACGATTACTATTTCTAAAGCCATTGGAACAAGCGGCTATTATTAAAGCTGCGCATAATGTTGTCAAGCATCGAGGTCTGAGGAAGGCAACCAATCACATTCGCCAGTATTATTACTGGGACTTCTTCAAATATGATGTAGCGGATTATATGGCTTGTTGTGTGGAGTGCCAGTCGCACAAGCCTCACAAGAACATGACAGGATATTTACTGGTCCACCCTGGATTTGTCTGGCATACATTGTCCATCAACGTGATGGGAGCATTAACCATGAGTACAGGGGGAGTCAAATATATTATAATTGCAATTGACCATCTGATAAGATGGGTCAAAACAAAGGCTCTGGCCTAAGTAGACTCTACAAGAATGGCTAGGTTTAACCTGGATCAAGTAGTATACTGCCATAGATGTCTGCAGGTCTTGTTGAGTGACAATGGAAAAAATTTCACATCCCATGTGATCCCACAATTGAATGAAACAATGGGGATCTGAGGAGTCATTTCAGTAACTTACTGACCAGAGATAAATGGACTGGTAGAACGTGTCAATGAAACGCTAGCTGTGACACTGAGGAAGCTGGTTGCAAGGAGAACTTCCGCATGGTGAATGTACCTTAGTTTGGTGATGTTTGCAAGCTATATAATTCATAATGCTGCTTCAGGAAAACGTCGTTAGAGTTACTATATGGAAGGAAGGCCGCGTTGCCGCCAATTCTATATTTGGCGTTTGAACCAACATTGGGGATAAATGCCAAGCAGTACCTGATCTAATTGTCAAATATCCATTAATGAGATGCAATTATAAGCATCCAATATGACCTTGAAAAAAAGGATCAAGGAAAAAATGACGGATGATAAGAATCAACCCGCCTTATTGGAATACCAAATAGGTGAAAAAGTTGCCTATTGTGAACACATGGTTTCAGTATAAGAAACAAGCTAGAAGCATTATGGTCAGGTTCATTCAAGATTATTTTCAAGACAGCTATGGAAGCCTATTCCATCAAGAACATCTTGGATGGAAGGATAGTGTTTTGAGTCTATGCTAAATAAAAAGCAGTGAATCAAAGAAAAAAAATAAAAGAGTGTTTCCAAAAGGCTGCATAAATATCGAAATGGTTATGTCCTGATAATTTGGCTAAGTTTGAAAGAAGGACCGCTGAAGCAAAACAGATGGTTAATTCATAAAAATAAGACCACTGAACCATAGAAATCTGGTAGGTCAAAGTATACCTCATAACCAGTTTGGGGATTAAATAGAAAAGATGGAATGATGAACCAAGTGAAGGTCATGTCCCATATAAAAAAGAAGAAAAAAAAATAAAAGATTGATAAAGATATAGCAGGAAAAATTTTTAAAAACGCACAGAAAAAAGATATATTTCAATATTTTTTAATTTGTTGTCCTTGACTTGGGGATGATCGCCTATGTCGCCTCTTTGGGAAAGGAGGATGTATCACAGTAGGAGTAAACAAATTGTTGAAATCTATGTGAGATTGGATGCTAGCAAGGGCTAGACCTACTTGAACCAAGCTTGTTGAGCAGAGACTAGACCCTGTGAGAATTCGACTAGGGGAAGAGAGATGGAAATATCAGTACTTTCCAAATGTGATACCCCAGATTGAGGAGGGAAGCAACAGATAAAGAAGAGGCATTCAGTGAATAACTACAAGTAATCCTGTTATGCACCGAGCTGGAAGATTGGTTTTGAGCGCTTGCCAATGGGCTTTCTCAAGAACCTTGGACTATGAGCTGGCATTGAGCAATTGATACTAGATGGGGGTTGGCAAATCATTCCCGCAATCAAAGCCTTCAGGGGAAGATACTGATGAGATGCGCCAGAAACGAGATAGTCATTCAATGAGCAGATGGCATCCTGAAGACAATGACTACAAGCTTCTTGTAAGTCTAAGTAGGATGAGCAATGGAAGCTGGGAAAGGCTGGAAGCTTCGTGGCTCAACTTCAAAGAACTTGGCCAGCAAAGCGAAGGGCATAGGATGCAACATCTTGATCTAGGATGGTTTTGAGATTAGAGGAGTTCAGAGCTATGAATAGACTTTTAATTACTCAGGTCCTCAATTCTGCATAGGGGAGATCAAAATGTTTGCAGTTTTTGATGGCTAGTTCAGTTGACAGAACGTCTGGTTTGTAAAACTGGCCGAGTCAGAAAAGGAACTTAGGAAGCAAGTCCAATCCAGCTAATAATGATCAATCAAATGTAAGAGGCATTGCTTCAGGAGGTTTGACAATGATTGTAGGAATATCTGAAAATGGAGCCAAATCTGGGAGAGTTTTAAAATCTCATTTGGGAGTTAATGACAGAGGAAGGATTGGTCATGAGTCATTTGTGATAATTTCTACCTGGTTTTGTTGGGGTTAGATACCATTTCCAGCAATTTCATAGAAGGACTGGCTATGAGTATTTGACTGAGAGTATGAGTCCTGGGTTGACCATAGAAGAGGTTACATTGCGCAGATTGATTCATCAGTTGGAAGGGCTGATCATCTTTATCAGAAATGCTGTCAAGCAGCTTCTGGTACCAAGATTCAAAATTTGATATATGAGCTGGATGAGAGGGGTGTGTTGGACTTTTATAATATTCAACAATATGCACTTCAAGATCAATTAAGCTCGAATTTTGGAGAAAATTATCAAAATTAATGATATAAGCTCTTCAGAGAAGTATAAAGAATGATATGAGCCAAGAGGTTATTATGAGAAAAATAACAATAGTGAATATAAATGTGCATTCTTATCTATGCCTCAAAACGAACATTGATTGAAATGACATCCTGTCAAGGATGAGGAGAAGATCAGGAATTGAGGATGTCAGACTAAGAATCCTGAATAAGACAGTGGGTAATATGCTCTAATGGGTGAAACCAGATCCTGGGATTAGTATCGTCATGAGTAAACTATCAGCCTGGCACAACAGAGGGTCATGGGGTCCACGCTCTGAGGAGGCAGTAGCGAGAAGAGGAAAGGAACTGCATGCCAAAGTTGTCCTGAGCAGAGTTGAGTGCAGATCGACTGTTCTCTGCAAGAAACCAAGAAATATTTGACTTGGTGTTAGAGGCGGTATTCTCCTGTCCTGATCCTATTCTCGCTGGAAATCTAGCAAGAAAGGAATGTGTTGGGATCTTTGCCCACCTTTTAGCCGTCTAGATTAGCATGGATTGCCTGGGGATAAATCCCTATAGCAAGTGAATCAGATATTGATTGATTCCAATTTTGTGTTAAATGTGTTTGGGGGATTATAGGTAATTTTCCTGGTTCAGATCCGTCTGGGATCAATCTGGGTGAATGCTTAAGATCTCATTAGCAGAGTTGCTGACGAAATGGGGACATCTGATAGTTAATTGATGATTGGCTACAAGTGTACTGATTGGGATTGGTCAGGTCTCATCACCAACTGATTAGGAATTTAAGGATCAAGTTGTGAGGTGAATGATGCTTCCTGAAACTAGCAAATTGATTAGTTTATTCATGACCTGTGATAATGGGTAATAAGTCCCATTACCTAAGCAGGTCGCTTCCCAAATATGGTTGGTTCACTGGGATTAAATAGAAAACGTTAGGGACACATTTTCTGACCCTTTTCATTTTAGTCCTTGAGGATTTCTGACAAAGGAATTTAACCAGTATGGGGAAGGCCATCACTGGTGAGACAACAAAGGGAAATTCAATGACAACAGCTGCCGTTTCATGGCTGAGGCATCAACCAAGGGTTGGGCGCCAAAACTCCTCTATAAATCCCCTTATAATTCAAATAAAGAAGAAGTTAATTAGTAGCATTCATTATTGGTTTTAGTTCTACTTACTTCAAATTATTGATTGTGTGATTTATTGGGGACTCTTTATAAGGTTCAAAGTCAGGATCAGGGTCCTTAAGAAGAGAAGCTGAGCTGAGACAGAACTTTCTGCTGACTTCATGTCACCAGAGAAAAGGCCATAAACTAGGATCTGAGTGTGGATAAAGTTATGAGGATAAGGGTAAAAATCCCTACTGAAGACATCAGGAGTATTTCAAGGAGAAATACATGTTGAGAGTTGACCAGAACTGGTTATTAATTTAAAAACGGATAATAGTATTTATACTATTATCAATCATATATCATTTATTATCAGACAACGTAAAGAGTGCACAAAACAAACCTGGGCAGTTATCAATTAGGGATTGTTATTTGTAAACGAGCAGTGAAGCCCCTGTATTTTAATACCAACACAATAGTTTAATCAGGGATTTAATAATAAAAATGACTTTAAAAGTCTGGGGAAACTTTGGTACATACCCCAAAACTTTGTTTTTAAATTATATTAGTATCTGGGAAAAGTAAGGGCGCTTATCATCTTGGGCGTCAATACATGGGGAAGTTAAGCTTTGGTTTCAAAATATTCAACAAACACCGATCCATGCCAAAAAAATCTCGCCTTTTAGTAAAATCAAAAAAATCTGAAGTTGGCTAAATTCCATAACTTCATATTGGCTTTAATTACGAATTTTTGGCCATTTTTTTGCCAGATTTTTCTGCCATTATGGTACTATTTGCCACAGATCTGACTGGCAAAGCCAGACCCCATTTGTGGTCAATGACCTTAGAGAGGTCATTGGTGTCTCTCGAGGTTCTGGTTTTGATTCTAGGTGCTTCTTATGCTTGGCTTTAGATGAACGTTCTACACTAGGAAAATGTCACTAACTGTGACATCGCCTTTTACTCTTAGACGTGGTTCCACGCTGCCTGAGGGGACAATGACCAAAGCAAAGTTCATGTGGGAGTAGTCAGCTTCACGGCGGCCAAGGAGGCTTAGGTGGTAGGGCTTACAGTGTTGAGGAACCTGGCATGAAAGTCGCGGATTAGTTCCTTTATTATTTGAGCAGTCTCTATGAGATACCCAGATGTTCTCAGTTTTGGCATAGCCTTTAAAGATGAACAAATACTGGAGCGACGTAGGGATAGGTGGGAGGCAAAAACGGCATTGATATCATAAATGAGTTCACCATCTACTATCACTGGCTTAGGGTGGGACGACATGTGGCCTCAAAGTGAGTCATGAGGCACTTATATATGGCGCAGAACACTTTGATGGAAGGGTGTAGATCAACTTGGTGAGCTAATGGGTCAACCTTTTTTATGATTTTGAAGGGCTAAACAAGCTTGGGGACTAACTTATAGCAGGGCTGCTTCAAGTGGATAATTTTAGCATTGACCATGACCAAGTCTTTTTGCTTATACTCAGGGCTTCACGGCGCTTGCAGTCAACATGTTCTCTGTGGACCTCATACCAATGACAAGATATTCTTACTACTTAAAGTATGTCTCTGAGCTGTTTGGCGCGCTCATTGGCAGCAACAACTGTGGGCTCTAGCTGTGAATTCAGTTTGAAGCTGAGTTTTTGCCATAGTTTGAAAAAAGGGGATGTGCATGTTTAGGTATGAGTAAGGATTTACAAGCGAATTGTGCCAGAGGGAGGTGAGAGGCCCATTGTGTATTCTTCATTGGAGTAGCTATGCTAAAATTCTTTCAAACCTTGATTCACCCTCTCCATCTGTCCATCCAACTGAGGGTGAAAGGCAGTGGAGTGGCAGGGGCATATTCTAAGATGAACAGCAAGGCTTCCCAAAATGGGCAGTGAATTGCGTGCTGCAATTGCAGATGATTTCCTTTGGGAGCCCATGTAGGCAAAAGATGTGATCCACGAAGAGGCGGGATGGCTGGATGGAGGTGATTGTAGTATTTCAAGGGACATAATGGCTATATTGGTAATGCGGTCCACCACAACCATTACTATGGCATAACTCTGGGACAAGGGGAGTTTCACTCTGAAATCTACGGACACCAAAGTCCAAGGGCCCTCCACAGCTTAAAGGGGGAAAATCAGTCCAGCGCTCTTCAGACGACTAGGTTTTGACCAATTGCATGTCAGACATGACTTTGTGATTTTAGCCACATCAGTGGCGATGCCCTTCCAGATGTAGGAGTGGCGGACCAATTCAAACATCTTGTCCTTGCCACGGTGGCCAGCAGTGAGAGGTTTATGGGCTTCGCGGATCACCTCCTCGCTCAGGGGTCCAGATGGTATCAACCACTTGCCCTGATGAAAGATGGCCCCATCCAGTAGCTAATAACCTTTGATCAGGGGTTCTCCATTTCTCAGTCTGGCTTTCTTGATCTTGTCATAGTTGGCTGATAGGGTTTGGGACATCCTAACGTGAGCTGGGTGTCAGTCTCTCTTTTCAGTGTTCCATCATGAGCAGAGCGGGGGTTGACAATTGTGATCTCCTTCACCTGTTCTGACTTAATAAGCACCTGGGTACTCTGGGCGTCAACTAGTGCTGGATCTGGGGCAAAGGCAGGGTTCTGTGATAGGAAATCTGGCAATAGGCTTTGGGTACCCTTTTTGAAGATATATTGGAAATTATACACTGAAAGTATTTCCAACCACTAGGACTAGCAAGGGGACAGCTTCTGGTGGGCGTGGTATTATATAACGCATTATGGTCAGTGCAGACAGTAAAAGGCCACTTAGAACCATGAAAATGGTGGCGCCAATGCTGTAAAGCAACAGCAAGGAGTTCCTTATTATAGATGGAACAGTTAAGTTGTGCCAGAAACATCTTTTTCAAAGAATAAGTAATTGAACGTTCCACACCGTCCTCCCCTTCCTGCAGCAAAGAAGATTGTCAGATTCTGGTGGTTGACCCAAAAATAAACCCTTTGACAACTAACATATCAGGCCGATTATCCTCCCAAAACTCAAGCTAGTACTCAAACCCAACTTAAAGACTATTGAATTACATGGCTCAGGCCGATTATCTCAATGTCAATTAAATCATTTCATAAAAAGCTCAGGCTGAATAACCTCGCACATTCAGGATGATTATACATGCAACAAAACTTGGCAATTAGTCCAAACTAATTTGGAACAATATCAAATATTCAGCATAAGAAATCTTTAGGGGATTGACCTGAAGTTAACGTCTAAAAATCCCATGAACAAATAGGCATAAAAACGTAATCAATTTCCCACACTAGGGTGAAATTCGTATGTTGAACCTTATAATAGGCATGATAGCACTTGCACATGGACTGCCCAAATGGGAGTACCTAGTGCTATTGAGAGAGGTATGATGACATCCCGATTAGGGGTGCGTCATTTACCTTAATCAAAGCCAAATTTTCACAAAAAATATGTTTCGTCAGCAGTATGACAAAACTCAAATCAAGGGAATCCTAGGACAATTTTGCACGTCTTATTGCGATTTTTGTACCCTGAAATCCTCCCAAAAATGAGATTATTTTTCCACCAATAAACCTAGAAATAGGTCATAGTTAGATCAGTTTAGGGCTGAACTGGGGTGGAAAATGATCTGTGGAAATTTCGTGCTCAAAATGTGGCCAGGAGATGCCCTAGAGGAATAAATACCAGCGCCTGGCCTAATGAAATAGCACCATATAATATATTTAAATAAAGAAATAAATATTATATCTCCTTCAAGTTTTCCATCAGAAGTCATTTTTTAAAGAGTGTCAACAAGCTGGAATTTCAGAATCTAAAGCTTGTAACTTTACCTGCCACGGTTGAAGTTCCCAAATACAGAGGGAAAATTGAACCCAAGATTGACCAGAAAAATTCGTGATAATTCAAATAAGCTAGTGAGCTTCTGAACAGTCAAGATACCATAAGACACTGGATAAACGAGGATTTTTCTACTGAACTTCATCCCAATTAGATGTGCAGAATCTAAAATATCAATTGAGCGATCCTCAAAATTTAACAAAGCTCCTATCAAAAAGTGGATGTATAAGTTTCAACAATAAAAGGTTGGATGGGATTTGCATGTGCTAGCACAGGATTTAAGAAAAGTATGGGCTTAACGACGTGGAACACGGCGTTGCATTCTGTGGTCTAACTGAAATTCTTTTCCTGAATGCGGTGTAGAGAGGAGCAGCAACTTCTTAGAGTTGGGGTGAAGTTTCTTGAGGAAGTTACAAAATTCCAAGGAAGCTGCATAACTCTGTGAGAGATGAGGGAGTAACCCAATAGTGGATGGCTGCTTCTTTATCTGGGAAAATCATATAGCCGTGGTAGAAGATAATGTTTTCTAAGAACTCTACTTTGAGTTGGAATAACTTGCACATGCTATCTTTGAAATCAATGTTTGTTTGTGCTAGTCGCTCCATGACATATACTAGGTGTTAGGTGCGGGATTCTGTATCTGAGGGGAAGACCAAATTTCATCCATTTATGCTATTGTGCATGTTCCCATAAGGTCTCCAAGGACATTGTCAATATACTTTTGATTACAGTCTTGAACGTTCTTCAAACTCAATAGCATAACCTTGAATTTTTATATGCCTTTCTGAGTAAAAAAGCAGTCAATCACTCCTGGCCTTTCTTGATACGAATCTGGTTGAAAACGCTAAGGCAATTAGCTTGCTGAACACCCTATCATTATCCATGTAATGGGAGATCTGTTGCTCCAGAGAAGCGGATGGGACTCATATACTGTAACGTTGTTCAGATTGATCAACCAACGCAGGGACAGAGGGAACAAAATTGTTCTTCACAAATAGAAGAGGGGAACACACAGGCGAAGATTTTTTTGAAGATTCAACTTTTGGAGAGTATCGTCTACCCAAACGTCCAAGCCAGCCTCTTCCCTCAAAGACAAGGGATAGATGGGAGAGGATATCTTGATGAGGTCAACGGTTAACTTAAACTCAAAGTCAAACTTGGTGTGCTTAGGGAGTGGGAGACCCTTAGAGTGATCAAACATGTCCGCATATCCTTGGATGCACTCAGTCAGGATAAGTGTCAGGAGCAGGGGTGACAGTTGGTTGGATAGAGGCTAGACCTACTTTGGTGGGAGGGGCCCCTTCTTCTGGGGAGCGCCATGGCGCTTTCATCCAAACAATGGATGGTAACCATGACTCCTTAGGGAAAATTGCATGCATAGTGGAGCCCATGAGATTGGTGAAGATATCAGATTGTCGCCACCAGACAATCTCCAGAATCATGAGGTACATAAGTTTTTAAATTTGAGAATCTCTTCAAAAAGTTTAGATCGCCTGAAACAAAGAGATCAGGTTATAGCATATGGTAGCTTTTGATAGTTTGAGATGCCCCATCTCTTATTAATTGACCAACCCCTAAAAGAAGGTCTAAGGCTTCTGTGAGCTCTTGACAGAGGAAGTTTTCAGTAGCGCCAATGTCCAACAAAGTGAGCGCTTGTAAGTCCTCCCAGCGGATGTGAAAGTAGCCATAAACGAAAGGTACTCAAAGTGAAATTAATTTTTGAGGAGCTAAAGGATGATAAGATCACTCCGATCACAGAAGGGGGAGAGCAGGTGAGATTATCCTAAAATTCAGCATAGTATGACTTCACAATGCTAGTGTTTACCAACGGGATTTATACGGTGTGGGATAGTGTAAACTTTTTTACTATTCTTACTGTAGTTATTGAGTTTACCGCACAGGTTATAATGAGCGTTGTAATAATATATAAATAGCTGTTATAGTTGACAATAGTAATTGGGTTGTTGATAGTATGAAAACTATCATCCTAGTTGAATCTTCACAACCAATATGTAGTGTTGTCTCCAACGCTAAACAGTTGCTACGCGCTCTTCTGATCTTTATAGCTATTGTTGAATTGAGGGTTAATTTCGTTAATTCTCCCTTTTAATAAAACTTGATATTTAACATAACATAATTGTAGGTTAGAGTATCTCGTCTTCCAAGGGAACTTAACCTACTCTTAGGTTCAGAGGTTCCTAGTTTATCTCTTAGCGCAGGAGCCTGCGGAGATTTTAACAATTATAAAATAGCTATAAGGACTCTGAATTCTCTCAAAACTCTGTTCCAAGATTTAAAATTACAATTACTGTAAAACTGGCTAAATACTAAATTATTTTATTCTGAACTGATCTGCTTTATTTAAAGAAAACGAGGAAAATTACAGGGTATTTGGCGCTCAACCCTGTTGGCGCACCACTGGGTAAACAGCAGCTGTTGCCACTTGATTATCCTTCTTTAAGTCGCGCACAAGAGAATCTCTTTAATGAGCGAGTCAGGTTTCGCCGCATTTTAGCCCTGCGACCTTCTCCAGCTTATTAATAAATGTGTCCCCACATTATTAATTAAACCCAAGAGGGATAACCTAATTGAGCTAGTGACCTGCTTAGATAATGGAACTTTTACCCATCAACAGCATGTCATGTTACCTTAAGAAGTTAACCTGAAAGTCGTTAATAAAAGCATATCATCACTTAACTTACACATAAATCCCTTAATGATGTGTGACAAACCCCAATTGTATCGTAAAATATAATTAATTACCAATAGTAAAATTGATAACATAATTACTCATTTTTAGTTGGGGATCATCCCTGACGAGAATTAAGCAATCTGGTGGATTGACCCAACAGATTGACCCCAGTGGAATATTTAATATTTATTAGATCTATTCCGCTGAATAAAGTTATTATCCATATTGATAGCTCCCATATCCACTAGTGGGACTAATCTACTAATGAACAAGCTGTTAATTTTTAATTAAATCAGTTGGGTAATATGGGTATAATGAAATCTAAACAGATAGATTATCGCTTTATGATTAGCAGGAGAAGTTTCTTATCACAGAAAACTACACCAGTAAGGATGACCAAGCTTCTGTAGGGGTCAGTCATGGCGATTTTGTTTTAAAGCATCTTTTCTTGGATATCCATCCATTTCTGTATAGTGTCTCCTAGAAAGGTGAATCTTTAGTAATTTGGAAAGGCTGTTTAACATGACCAACATGGTTGACTGACTGAGAAAGGAAAATAGGTTCTAAAATGGCAACAGAGGGTCCAAAGCTATAGTAAAGTGAATGCATTGAATCAATAAACTTAGACTTACTTACCTATCTTTGGAGACAAAATCAAGGGGTACTCCATGGAGCGCAGCGGTGCAAGCTAGTAGTGAGGAGACCCTTCACCTATGATGGAGGTTTCAGTCTCAGATTCCAGCAAGCTCACTGCCACTTATGAACATCACTGTGGTAACACGGTGGGGAATATAATAATCAGTTTAAAGGTGTCCATCACAGCTAGGCCCTCAGTAAGGTAGGTCACAATGAGATCCAAACTACACTGGTGTCATGTGTACCAAGATAGATTCACTAAGAGTGCACAACAGAGACAGAGTTGTCAAGTTCTAAGATCTGAATTTCCACGGTGCAGTTAGAGCTGAAGACAGATCTGTGGGATATCATGGACGCAAAGATGAAGCACATCCCATATAAGGAGGGGGATAGTTCTCCTATATGCTAAGGGCAGCACCAGTGTTATCCAAGGACTTGCGGAGGAGGTCCATTTTCAACCATTCTTGGGATTCAAACCTTGATGCCTTTTCTTGTAACTGGCGCAAGTACTATAACATAGTGATGTCTCCTTGGGCCAAGTGGACAAAGGAGTTTAGTCCTCAAAAGTAGCAGGATGGAACTCGCAGAGCTGAAAAAGGTTTCCAAAGCTAGGAGAGATTCCAGGAGGAATCTATTAGTATCAATAGCGGTGAATAACCATTAATGAGCTCCCCCTGAAATCTCGTGAAGAAGCAGCTGGAAGTGTTGAACGTCAACTAAGTCTTTGCCTTGAGACTTATGGCTAACCCTAAGGTTAGACAACGTGTTAAAGATCTTTTTAAAACTTCAGTTGCGAGAGTAGGATAGTGTTAAGCTGTTAGTGTTAGGTACTACACATTATATGATCTTCTTGAGTGAGGGAAACCACGCAACACCCTCAGCACACCCTTTAAAGAAGGTTTAATCCAAGGCAGGAGGGACATAACAGTACCGTCCCAGTGAACAGTCTCAAAGGGGGATAACTCTGAGAGGGTTGGGCTGACTCTAGCCACCTAACAGGAGAAGAAACTTTTAATGAAATCTAGTCTTTTTTCAGGTAATGTCATGGAAAGCGGAGTGCAGGTGGTTGCAGGTGGGAAGGAGCCATGTAAAAGGTGCCAAAAGAGGGCAAAATGCCCAAGCAGTTAAAAGTAACGTCCCAGGTTATCTCCATGTTGTTTTCAAATGAATTTTTGGAGCAAAATGCAGGCCAAACTGAAGTAAACTATCTGAGAGAAGAGTCCTTTGAGAGTTGAGGAGTTTGGATAGGGACTATTGCGGAAATCAGCAAATCCTGATGTGGTGACTCAGCGGAATAGGTTACAGCATGAGTGCCAATTATGCGCACTTTAGGAGGTTGGGCCAAAACCTAAATGGAGTCTGCCCATTGTGATAGGGTTTAACCAATGTTTCAATATTAGGAATGTTCTTGAAAGTTGAAAGAGACTTAGGCAAAACCCACAAAACTTTATTTTTAAATTATCTTAGTGTCTGAGAAAAGCAAGGGCTTTTCCCAGCTTGGGCGTCAACATAAGTGGAATTTTGCAATGGTTTTAAAATAATTATCAAAAACCAATCCATGCCAAAAAGTTTTCATTTTTTGTAAAATAAATAAGTTTAAGGTTTGGAAAAATTCTTTTAATTTTTATAAGCTTATTTTCCAAATTTTTGAGCGTTTTTCCCAGATTTCCTGCCATTATGGTACTTTTTGCCTTAGGCCTGACTGTCAAAGCCAGAACCCAATTGCAGTCAATGACCTTAGAGAGGTCATTGGTGTCCCTTAAGGGTTCTGGCTATTATCCAGGGTCTTTTTATTTTTTGCTTTGGATGGACAGTCTACCCTGGGTAAAATTTCACTAACTGTGATAGATACCCTGCGTTTTTACCTTGCTGAGGCACTAGATCATTGCTTTTAGCTAGGGTCAACAATGATTGACACATATGTCACATTTGTTTTGCCTTAGACCATATAAAAAAATTTGCCCCTTTACTGCTGACATCAGCTCTACCATCTCCTCTGAGGTGCGCTGGCTGCTTCTTGATGGGGTTTTTTCTGGTCCCCTCCACCTCAACTCACTCAATTGCTGGGCCAGCGCAAAGATACAGCTCCCACCCAAAACTCCAGATACCCTCACCCACCAACTGCCCCAGATAATCAGGGTCAAATTTGGACTACTTTTCCCACCTAAAAATATCCTATTTGAGACACATACCCACCTCTCAACCAATGCCACCAATAGAAATAACCAGATCCATGGGGCCTACCAGAAGATGTGTAACAAATCAGGTAAAATTGTCCATCCTCAACCAATAATTCTTACTTTAGTCAATTTATAAACTCTAACTTTGATGCTCATACTAACTCCAAGTGAAATGTTCCAAATACAAGTGCTAAACCATTCATTAGCAATCATTGTCAGGATTTTCCTTTTATTGGGGGAGGCCCCAACTAGATGTCGCAACCTGCCTATGGGCTGATGCCAGATTGGGCTCCACATTAACTTGGGGTAAGCCCAATCTGAAGTATCAGGGATTGACCATTATAATTAATTTTATAATAAATGTATCACCAGTGACTAATGCTGAGGATGCTGAACAATCAAACAGGCCTCGGGGAATTACTATCCAATGTGCCCAATCATTTAACTCCTTTTGGGAGCACCAGCAACTAATGCCAAGGATGCTTCCACTCCCCTTGTATTATTTATACTTATTCATCAATTCCCACTTCTAATTCCATCTGTTCCCAATCCAATGAGGCTCTACAAATACCTTGAGTATCTTTTTAATAAAAAACCTTTTCTCACCTATCTCCTTTCCTTTTTTAGTTTTACTTAAGGCCTTCATGGTCTATTAACTCGCTGGATGCTTCAGGGCCCTGACAATAATGGGCTGGGTTGGAGTTCCTCCCCAAAGTCCCAACAGTTGTGCTCACTACAGGGGCTCCCTGTACACCAAAAATAGTTGCTCTTGAAAAGCAACTAGTAAGCGCTTTATCCCGCCTTAAGGATCTTGATCAACACCCTTACAAACTCCCCCTTAAGGAAAAGTTCACCCCCAATTAAGGGAGCATATCCTCATTCTTATATGTCTATGAATCTGTAATTCAGGACTCATCAGACAAGCAAAAATCAAACACATCCTCCCTTGCTTAAATCGCCTAGCACAATAATTGATAGTGCCGTGCCTGGACAATCTGCATACCTGGGTAGAGGTGAAAGAGGCTCTCTAAGCTGAATTTTGTTCACATCAGAGCCTTAACAGGGATAAACATGCCTTTATGCGCCTAAGCATGTATGAGGACGAAACAACTGCTTTTTTGCTGAGCGATTATACCTCACTGCAGAAAGGTTGTCAACTTCTAACATGTTAACCCTGGATGATGCTATCGCCGCCATGTTAACTGGGTTAGCTTCTCAACCCTTCTATCCTGGCATATCATTTCAGTGAAACGCTACTTCAAGAACATCCGTGACATTAAGGAGGCTCTGTTAGACGTTGCTGATTTCCATTTCTGTACAACCATAAATGAAGCAGAAGTGGAATATTCTGTTCTAACAATTGAGGAGTTTTCTCCTGTAGAACAATTGGGGTGAGCTCAACTGTACCTATCCCCCTGTTAAACCTGCTTCCTCAGTGCGACTCAAAAAGGATAGCACTCCTTCTTATAAATCAGAGACTTGTAAGGTAGTTAATACCATACTCCCGCACAAGCTCACTAAAGCTGCTATGCCTTCCCCTCCAACTAAGCTGGTAAATGCGCGCTCTAAGGCTACTCAATCTCCTGTGGCTGTCTCTCCTACCCCCATCGCAGCCTTTCCAGTTGTTAAGAACACCCTTTGGGAAGAATCTGAGGGGGCTTGTGATGACGTTGTTTACTATATATTGGGAGCCCCCGCAGAAGTAGAGGTTCATGATCATTTGAACGCTGGCGGCGTAGATGAGACCACCATACCTGAGGAAACGTATATCAGCCAAATTCTAGGGTGTCCAAAAGTTATTGACACTTCCAGAAATGGGGATCAATTCTTAGCTAGCTTGATTATACCTCTTCAGCAGGCTCATACTATGAAATCCATCTTGGATAAATATCATGAGACTTTTAAAAGCCCAACCTCCACCTTCCAAATCAAGGAGGTCTTAGCTTTGTCGCCTAACTTTGGAGTAACACTCACTAAGGTTGAAGTGGTCATTCAGAAAGTCTGAATAATGCCATCCTGGACACTGGCTCCCCCGTTAATGTGATCTCCACTAAGCGTATCAAAAATATAAAGCTAGCGCCTGACTTGGGTTACACACAAGAATTAGAAACTGTAGGCCCCAATAATACCCATGCTATCAGGACATACTCTTCCCTTCCCATTCAGATTGGAAAACTTATCTTATCCGCCCCTGCTATGGCTTTGGACAACAACGCATATGACATGCTTATTGGCACTCAATTTATGATTGAGTATAGTGGATTAATCAACATGAAGCAAGGTTTCCTCTCATTATTCAACTATGAAGCCCCTTTAGTCTTATCCAACAAAAAACCAAGCAAGCTTGAATACTCTTGCCTGGTTGAATACCCCTTTTCAGCTATAACTTTTCCTTATTCTACTTCTTGGCGCAACACAAAGAAATTGTCTGATTCAGTGGGTGCTAAGGATGGTACTCCTTTCTACGCTGCAGACGAGGTCTTGATTAAGCCTGGTGAACAAAAAGTGGTTGACACTAAAATCACACTTCAAATCCCACACCATTGCTTGTTTGACCTCATAAGTATTGAGGGCGTTAGCCCCTTGAAGCCTCTTTCATTTCCTGGGATACTAGACCCAGCTTACCAGAGGCCAATTACCATTCTACTGGGAAACCTCACTGGCAAGGACATAGTCAAACGAAAACACCAAGAGAATGGCAGAGGCTTCCTACTCCCAGTGGAGGACATTTAACATGTCCACTCTGTTGGCTCTATGGCGGATATGGGCCTATCCATGGACAGCCTTGTGTGCACCTTGCCCAATGTTCATATATCGAATAGGCTGACCCCAGATGAGTTAAAAAAGTCCATACCTTGCTAGACGAATATATTGACATATTCTCCAAATTGGCACACCAATCGATGTGCAAAGGGTGGGAATCAAACCCGCAACCTTCAGGTTGGTAGCCAAATGCCCTGTTAGGTCCAAACCTTATTGCAAGTCAAAGGTGGAGGAACAACAAATGAGGACGGAGCTCCAGCAGTTACTAGACGTGGGATTACTCGTTCCTTCACAAAGCCCTTGGTCTTCCTCCCTATTGCTAATTAAAAATAAAAACGGAGGTCATCAGATAGTCATGGACTACCGCAAGTTAAATAACCTCATGAAGAAGGATAGCTACCCTATCCCCCGCATTGATGACGCCCTAGCACAACTCTCCAATTCTAACTTCTTCTTTGCGATGGACTTGGTTAGTGGCTATTGGAAAATGGACCTTTCTCCTCAGAATCAGGAGAAATTCGCCCTTATCTGTAGTGAAGGTCTCTTCCAACCCACATGATTACCTCAAGGATTATGCAACGCTTCTGCTTATTTCCAGCGTGCGATGGATTACATATTTAAGGACCTTAAGTTGACTTGGCTCATCGTCTACCTTGATGACATCATAGTGTTTTCAAAAACCTTCTATGAACATCTTGATCACTTAAAGTAGTTGTTATAATGATTGCGTAAGTTTAATATTAAGTTGAAGCCCTCAAAGTGTACCTTCTTTTTTTTTAGTACTAGATGGTCCCAACCCAAGGGGGGATTCATCGATGTAAAGTGTACCTTTTTTTAGTACCAGATGGTCGATGTAAAGTGTACCTTCTTCCAAAGGAAATTGGATTTTCTTGGACACTCCATTTCCCAAGAAGGAATTCAACCCATGCAGGACAAGTTCAAAGCCATCTCAAAAATGCTGCCCCCTAAAAATCTACAGGATATCAGGTATTTCTAGGGATGATGGGGTATTACCATCAGTTCATCCCTAAGTTCGCCCACCTCAGAAAGCCCCTTGTCCAGCTATTTACCAATGATACCTCTTTTTATTGGGGTGCTAAACAAAAGGCCGCTTTTGAGATGATGAAGCAACTAATACAACGACGTCCTATCCTATGGCACCCAGATTATAATAAATCGTTTAACTTGTTTACTGACGCCTCAGACTATGCCGTTTGGAGCCATCTTACCTCAATTGGATTAAACGGTGTTAACATCTAGTATCTTATTTCAGTAAGATAATTTCAAAAGCATAACACAACTACAGCGTTACAGAGAAGAAGTGCCTTGATGTTCCTTAGCTGTAAAACACTATCATCATTTCCTATATGGGACCACCTTCATTGTAGTTAAGGACCACGTTTTGCTAAAGTGGTTACAGAATATGAAGGATCCTACGGGCCGGTTATCTTGCTGGGCTCTAAAGCTCCAGCATTACAATATGAAGATTGAACATCATGCTGGGACCTATCACTTAAATGTTGATGGGTTGAATCGGCTGCTAGTCCTTCATTTGGATAACAGTGAGGCGGAAAGGCTACATGACCTATTTATGACCCCAAACTGAATTGGAGGATGAGGATGAGCCCATCCAGAAGATGTTATCCTGGCACTCCCATGACAAAAGTGGATGATGGAGAGTTGTATAAGCAGGTGTGGAAAAATGGTTGCCTTACCTTCGGCTTTTAGAACGTGTACCTGCTATTCTAAAAACTCACTCCACCCTAGGTCATGGAAGGGCAAAGAAAGCTTATGAGTGGATTAAGGATCGTTACTATTAGGATGGAATGATGGAATCTAATGTTGACATCTAGGAAGCCTGCCTTACTTGTAAGAAGCAATCTAGCTTCAAGTCTAGATACCAATATCAACCTACTACCCCTCAGCAACCATTCCACACCATAAGTTTTGATGTAATAGGTCCCCTTCCTCAGACTACTAGTGGAAACAAATTAATCCTAGTAGCTATTGACCATTTCACAAAGTGGGTGGAAGCCGTGGCTTTTCCTGCTCAGAAGGCCAAAGCCACAGCCACCTTTCTAAATCAAAACATTTTCACTCGTCTTGGCTGTCCCCAAGTACTACTCAGAAATAATGGTAAGAACTTCACATCCAATGTAGTCAAAATCCTGGCCAGTTCCATGGGAGCTCAACAACTTTTCTCAGCTCCATATAATCCCTCCACAAATGGGAACGTGGAAAGTGCCAATGGAACCTTGGTTTCCATTCTATGGAAAATAACCTCCTCTAATCCTCTTCACTGGGATCAATTCTTGCCCTGTACTCTTATGGCATACCAGATTAGCTACCACCGAATCTTGAAAATGTCCCCCTTCTGTGTCTTGTATGGGCGGGAACCAGGAATACCTGCTCTCTTAGTTAAAAACATATTTTCCTCTATAATTGAGGAACCTGTGAAAGTCATGCAAAGATTGGCTCAGCACAACATTCAACTCTAATCTGAGGCTATAACTAATTTAGCAAAAACGGTGACTAAAGAAGTGCAGGCTGCCAATGAGCTCTGAACCCCCCGGCCTACATTCCAAGTATTTAGTATGGTATTATAATACCATAACCTCATCACTCCTAGATGCGGTAAGCTTGGACCAATTTGGGAGGGTCCCTTCACCATCACTTACAAAAGAGGAAATGAGTACCTTATCAAATCTTTAGCTACTGGTATTACCATTAATCGCATACATGGCCATTTCCTATGGCCCTATTATCCCCCAACATTCTTGAGGGAGGTGATGTTGGACATTTTCCTTCTCAGCTGCAAAGGAAGAATTTTCTGGGTTTAAAATCAGCCAAAACAAGGAAATGTCAGCCATTTATGCATTTGCGATGAACTCAAAAGTAATTTCAATAATAATAATGAAATAATTGACCAAAAGACCCTGGTCAACTCTTGGTGGAACCCCACAAAATTGAGGCAACACAATTTAGAATAATACTCGAGCAGCAACCATAAAATTGAGCAGTTGGATTACTCTGACCATGCCGTGGACCCTGAGGCGTCCATTGAATGGTACTCCCCCAGCCACCAGGTCCCTTCATGCACCTATGCGGGGACCCCCTCCTTTTATAGGTGTGGCAGGGGTCCCCCAAGGTAAAGTAATTTCCTTTTATGGGTATTGGCTGAAGCTCACTGTAGCGTTACTGCACAGGTAAGTAATGCCAGTCATTAATTCCCCATCTGTCTTACAGGCAAGGTGAAGTGAGTATTCTGAGCTTCAATAGGCTGCTTATTCATATTTTATAATTCAGACGGTAACAAGCTTTATTAAACTTACTATTAAATTCCCTCCAACCTTTGATACAGTTAAATATGGATTGGTCAGATATTGAGGGGATCTTTTATTGCTTTTTATTCCATTCTGCTAATAAAACCTAAGTTTTTATTAGTGCTTAATTTTACTTTTGTACAATACTTTTGTGGGATCCAGCGGCGTAAGCACCAGTGAGCTAAATTAAAGCTGGATTCCTACAATCATCAGCTTACCAAAGTGGTAGCTTCCTCACCTGAAGACATTCCCCTCTGACTCCAACCTTATAATCCTTCTTATGCTGGCGTCTTGTTTTCCCAAGGTCAAATTTCCCCCTGAATTTCACCAAGTTGAAAAAGGAAATCTTACAGTTGTAAAAAGCATCCAAAGATGCTGTAGTGCACGTTTGGATGTGATCTGGGTTCAGACAAGATTATAATACTACCCTGAAAATACCACAGTGGTGTTCTATCTTCATAAATTCTGCATGAATGGTGAACACCACCTCACTTATTATTTAAGGCCCTCAGCTCAGCCCAAATTGACTCAGGTAACCCTCTTTTTAATTGTATTACAACTCACTTTATGGATGCCCCACGTTATTGATTACTGCCATAGCTAGAGTCAGGCATGGCATTCGTTTATGTACCAAATCACCTCCCAGTCCCCTCTCCCCTTTCGCCATGGTTTGTCAGTGGTTAGCTGCTTTCCTACCTGGTTAATGTGTTTTTATTTTGTTTTTTTGTAACACTCTAAAGGCGTTTTTTGGCTTGTTAAAATTTATAATTTTATTTTTCTCACTGAGAGCTTGGTGTGTCCATCCCTAATCAACTTACCTCAAAAAAATAAAAAATAAAATGAATCAATTGATTTAGTATTTTCTAAGACTAAATATAGATTTATATTTGAGATGACAAGGTAATTTATAATGAATCAGTTTATTAGATTTATATTCACTGAATCTAAATTTGAGACTTTTAGATCTGAAATATCATATGAGCTCAATTTTGACTTTAAGAATTTCAGGTGAATGTGTTTCTAAATTTACATTTCTTATATTTGCCCGATGTTTAATCTTTAAGCTGATTGAATTTTCTGATAGAATAGTTTTTAAGCTTTTAAACTTGTCTGATAATCAAATTAAATCCGTTTGAGTGTTTTAATTGAATTGACGAAAGTGCCCAGCCATATAATGATAAACTGAAATTTGCTTTGGAGGAATTATTCATTGATTCTCCCAATGCATGCCCCAGCCATTTTCGTCTTAAATACGGTTATCCAAATTTATAAAAAAGTAAATAAAATGGCGGTTGAAGCTGCTACTGCTCCTGCCAACACCCTACTCTTCCAGAAACTCCAAGGGGTAATGGAACCCCTGGTTGAGGGTATTCCTATCCCCAATTTCCCCCATGGTTTTGAGGAATATGAGAATTATGATATTGAGGAGCTTGCTTTTGTTGTAAGCTGCACCTGCATTGACGCAGATAAAACTTCTCATTTTGACCTCAATTATCCTGAAACCCACCAGCGCATCAAGTCATTTACTTGTGTGCCTGCTCTCATCACTTTTGCTGAGCATCAACTTGCTTAATATGTTGAAGCGATGGACATCAACAGCCTCATTAATGAAGAAAATCAACAATTATACCTCCTTATGCCACATGTCACTGATGCTCCCACCCTGATGCTATCCACCATGGTCTACCAGATAAAGCGGGTGCCAAACAAAAGTTTCCTCAAAGCTTCCTCACCTTCTGATATGGCTTCATAGGCTGTTAGCTGAGGTGCCATGTTAGGAATTTTTTTATTTCAAATAATCCATTTGTTTGGCCCATTTGCAAAATAAAGATGAGTGGCGGCTCCCCCTTTTGGTTGGGAACCACTAGTGCTAAAAAATAAATTCATCTGAAAGGTCTTTATTTATAAAGCTTAATCAATTATCAGATAACCCTTTCAATATTTTTTTCAATATTGATCTTTTTATAATATTTTAGCACTAGTAGCCCAACCAAAAAGGGGTACATCCTTGCATCTTTATTTGTGGTAAGCCAAATAAATTAATTGTCTTATTAAAATCAATTTTTTTACCTTGGCTATTAGCCTAAGAAGTCGTATCAGATGGGGAAGAGGATATGGGGATCTCCATTAAAGGTAGCATGGAGGGCGCATGACAGGGTGGACAAAATAGGTATGATAACATTATCAGCATGGGGCAGCAGGTTGTATAACGTAATGTTATCATCTAGGATGCCTGCAGTATTTAGCGCCTCAACATATTGTGCAAGCTGGAATTCAGCATGCTCAAAAGCTCTGGTGCACATGCAAAACTTTCAAGCTGCTGATGTATTGGGGGTAATTGTAGTTATATAGAAATAACTTTGCAGTATCTGAACAAGCATGGCTTGCAGTAAACCAATCTAGTCAATTCCAATTTGGCTTCCTCAGGGAAGTCTGATAGAAATCAGATATGGAATTCCAGTAAATAGCATCTCCATGGCCACATAGAGGGCCTAAAAGATTAGAACATTGGCGGGAGCAGCAGCCACCTCACTGGAAAGCTGCATATGAGTTTTGTGAACTGGTCATACCTTATGAGGGTGGAATGGCATTGAGGAGTTAAATTGGGAGGCTGAGTGAAGAATTTGTGCCAATCAAAATCAGAATTACTCCTGTAGGTCAGATCTTTATCATTAACCCATTTGAAAGAAGTAAATTAGTTGGATATGGGAAAGCTTTTGCTAGCAACAAGTTTTTATTGGCTGAGGGGCTGAAACTGTACGCCCTGAACTGCCAACCAGGCTGGTTGATAATAGCTTGAGATGTCATCCGCTCTTAAATTGTTTTAGTGGATTGGCCTGATTGGATGGACCAACATATTTAATAAGAAACTGAGCGCAGGAGGTCTCAGGAGGGAAAGCGCCAGGAAAAAGGTGCCAGAACAAGGCAAAGTGGCCAAGAAATAGGAAGCAACGTCCTAGTATTCTTGGTTTTGTTTAAGTATATTTTATTAAATAAAACACACACCAAATTGACACAAACTATAAGGGATAAGAGTCTCTTAGAGATTGGGTAGGCTTTATAGGAACCACGGCGTAAAACAGCAAAATAAGATGCGGCGGAGTTGATGGAATAGGCCGCAGTGTGGGAGCGGTTTTGCGCCAAAGGGAGGGTCAGAGTAGAGCAGAAAAAATAATCTAGCCATCTTAAAGGTTTCAACCTTTGTTTTATTAATAGAAATGAACAGAAAATTATGAGAAAACTACAGCAAAAAAACCTAACCTTTATTAAAATTTTGTTTATCTAAGAAAAGCAAATCCTTTCTCAGCTTGGGCATGAACTTTAAAAGTGAATATTTGCAATAGTTTCAAAGCGTTTACAAAACTCACTTTGAGCTGTGAATTCTCACCTTTTGAAAAACTTGAGATTTAGTGAAATTGGCTGAATTTGATAATTTCATACCAGCTTATTTTCAGGATTTTTGAACTGATTTTCGCTGAATTTCCGCCTCTATAGCACTATTTCCCTCAGTCCTGGCTAGCAAAGCCATAACCCATTTCCGGTCAATGGCCTTATAGAGTTATTGGTGACTCTTAATGGTTCTGGCCTTAACTCTAAGGGCTTATTGGGCTTAGCTTTGGTGGGGCGTTCTACACCAGGAAAATGTCACTAACTTTGACATCACCCTCTTCTCTTGAACGTGGTTCCACGCTGTCTGAGGGGACATCGGCCAAAGCAAAGTTCATGTGGGGGGTAGTCAGCTTCATGGAGGCCAAGAGGCTTGGGTGGCAGGGACTACACTGTCGAGGAACCAGGCATGGAAGTTGAGGATTAGGTCCTGAGCATTGGCACATTCTCAATGGGATATCCAGATGTTCTCAGTCTTGTCATAACCTTTCCTGGACACCAAATATGTAAGCGGCATCAGGATATGTGGAAAGCAAGAACAGCATCAATCTCATATTGGGGTTCGCCATCAACTATGACAGTCTCAGGGTGAGGCGGTATGGGACCATCAAAGGGGGTCAGTAGGCACTCATGGAGGGTGCTGAAACTTTGATGGTAAGGGGTAGATCAACCTGGTAAGCTGACAGTACAACCTTCTTGATGATCTTGAAGGGTCAACACGCTTGGGACCTAACTTGCGGCAGGGTTGCTTCAGGTGGAGGTTCTTGGCATTGACCATGACCAAGTCACCTGGCTTGTACTCAGGGCCTTTGCAGTGCTTGCGGTCAGCATATGCTTTGTAGATCCTCACAGCGTTAACAGGCTTATCCTTCACTGCCTGGTGTATGTCTCTGAGCTATTTGGCGCGCTCATTGGCAGCAACAACGGTAGGATCAATCCGTGGGCTCATGTTGAAACTGGGGTTGTACCATTAGTTTGCAAAAAGAAGGATGTGCCTGTAGAGGTATGAGTAAGATTATAATAGGTGAATGCGCCAGAAGAAGTTGAGAGGCTCAATTGTTCTTTTCAGAATCTAATAACTACGCAAGAATTTCTACAAACCTCAGTTCACCCTCTTTGTCTGCCCATCCTACTAAAGGGTGAAAGGCTGTGGAGCGCAGTGGCGGATTCCAGAGATGGACAGTAAGGCTTCCCAGAACTAGGAAGTAAATTACGGGCTGCGATTGCTGATAATCTCTTTGGTGAGGCCATGTAGGCAAATATGTGGTCCACAAAGAGGTGGCCTTTCTAGGAAGAGGTAATTGTGGTATTACAAGGGATGAAATGGGTCATATTGGTAAAGCGGTCCACAACAACCATTACTGCGTCATAACCCTGGGATAAGGTTAGTTCCACAATAAAATCAACAGATAATAAAGTTCAAGATCCCTCTGCAGCTTAGAGGGGGACAAGCAGCCCAGCGCTATTCAGGTGAAAATGTTAAACTGGTTACATGTCAAGCAGGACTTTGTAAATTTGGCCACATCAGTGGCGATGTCCTTCCATCTATATAAGTTGCGGACCAACTCAAGAATCTTTTCCTTGCCACGGTGGCCAGCAGTGGGAGGTTTATGAGCTTTGCGGATCACCTCCTCACTCAGGGGTCCAGATGGTATCAACCAATTGCCCTGATTAAAGATGACCCTATCTAGCAATTGATGACCTTTGTCCTGGGGTTCTCCATTCCTTATGACAGGATTAATTAATCTTGTCATAGTCAGCTGACAGTGGTTGAGACAACTTAACATGGGCAAGGGTGTCAGTATCCCCTTCCAAAGATTCCATCATAATCAGAGTGGGGGGTTGGCCAGTGGGCTCTCCTTCACCTGTTCTGGCTTAATTAACACCTGGGCATTGTGAGCGTCAACTTGTGCCAGGTCAGGGGCAAAGACAGGGTTCTGGGATAGGGCATCTGGTAACAGGTTATAAGTACCTTAAATGAGATCATATTGCAACTTTAACACTGACAGGATTACCAACCACTGGGACTGGCGATGGGACAGCTTGAGTGCGCAGTAGTACATCAGCGCCTTTGGTCCATGCGGACAGAAAAGGGCCACCTAGAACCATGCAAATGGTGGCGCTAATGCTGTACCGCCTTAACAGCAAGGAGTATATTATCATAAAAAGCATAGTTAGGCCGCGCCAAGGTCATCTTTTTGGAAAAATAAGCAACAGGTATTTCCACTTCATCGTTTCCTTCCTGAAATAGATCTGCTCCCACTGCAAAGTTGGAAGCATCAGTGGCGACAATAAAGAGGCAGCTGGTATCTGCGTGTGCTAGCACTGGGATGGACAAATGTATGAACTTATCAGCGTGGAACGCGGCGTTGCATTCTGTGGTCCAACTAAAAATCTTCTTAGCAGATGCAATTTATAGAGGGGCGGCGACTTCTGAGAGCTGGGAGTAAACTTCTTGAGAAATTACAAGGCCCAAGAAAGCTGTCTAATTTTGTATGGGATGGGGAGTAGCCAAAATACAGATGGCTGCTTCCTTATCTGTGGCAATCATGTGGCTGTGGGAGAAGACAATGTTTCCTAAAAGATCATTGGTCTGGAAGAACTCGCACTTGCTAGTCTTAATAGTAAGGTTTGCCTGTGCAAGTCTCTCCATGACAGATACAAGTTGGTGGGCGTAGGATCCTTCATCTGGGGAGAAGACCAGTGTTTCGTCCATGTATGCTATCGCGCAGGTTCCCATAAGATCTCCCAAGACATCATCAATGAACCTTAAAATAAAGGCGGGGGCGTTTTTAAACCAAAGGGCATGAACCTGAACTGGTAGATGCCTTTCCGAGTACAAAAAGTGGTCAACCACTCCTGTCCTTCTCTAATGTGAATTTGGTTGAAGGCGTTAAGAATCCATCTTGTTGAAAACCCAAGCCTTATACACGTAGAGGGCATGCTGCCGCTCCAGGGGGAGCGGATGGGGGTCAATTCTGTCACATTGTTTGGATTACCATAATCAACTCATAGGCAGAGGGAACCGTCATACTACTCTAAAAATAGGAGAGGGAGCACACTGGAGAATTTTTTGAAGATTTGACCCTTGGAGATCATTTAATCAACTTAAACTTTTAAGGCAGCCTATTCCGTTAAGGATAAGGGATAAATTAGGGAGGTTATCTTGACGAGGTCAACAATCAACTTAAACTCAAAGTCAAACTTGGTGTTCTCATGGAATTGGAGAGCCTTATAAGGATCAAACATGTCCGCTTATCCTTAGATGCACTCAGTCAGGAAATTGCCAGGGTCAGAGTGACATTCGGTTGAAAAGAAGCTTGTCCTAGCTTAGGGGAGAGGCCCCATCTTCTTGGGAGCGCCATAGCGCTTTCATCCAGATAAGGGATGGTTACCGTGACTCCTCCTGGTAACTTCAAATGCATAGTAGAGTCCATGAGATTGGTGAAGATATCAAATTTTCGCCACCAGACAATCTTCAGAATCATGAGGTACATAAGTTTTTAAATTTGAGAATCTCTCCACAAAGTGCTATCACCTGCAACAAAAAGAACAGGTGATAGTATATGGTAGCTTTTGATGTTTTAAGACGCCCCACCCTTCAAAAACTGACTCACCCCTAAGGGAAGGTCTAGGGCTTCCACGGATTCTTGATGGAGGAAGTTTTCAGTAGTGCCAGTGTCCACCAAAGTGAGCGCTTGGAAACTCTTCCCAGAAGATGAGAAAATGGCCATGAACAAGAAGTACGCTGAGGATGATTTTATTTTCTACAGAGCCAAGGGATGACAAGATAGCTCTAAGCAAGAGGGTGGAGTGTAGGCGAGATTATTCCTTGAGGATTCAACAGCGTATGACTTCACAAATCCAACAAGTTGTCCACGGGATTTTAACGGACTAGGATAGCTTAACGCTTTATGTTCGGCGGGAGGGAGATCCTATTGCTGGAAACTACACCAGCAAGGACGGTCAAGCTTCTGGAGGGGTCTGCCTAGGTGAGTTTGTCTTCAATAATTTTTATGGACATCTACCCATTTCTTGATAGGGTCCGCCAAGAAAGTTGGCCATGGGGTAATTGGATAATGCTGTTTAACTGGGCCAACTGGGGCAACAAATTGAACAGAGGCATGGGTTCTAAAATGGAAACAGAGGGCCAGAGGCTAGAGTATAGTGAAAGCTCTGAATCAAACGGGTTATACTTACTAACCCCCTCTACTTTTGAGGACAAAATTGAGGGTACTCCGTGTAGTACAGTGGTGCAGGGCCAGTGGTGAGGAGGCCTCCACCTATGATGGAGGTTTCAGTTTCACCTTCCACAAAGTTTAAGGCTTGTTTTAAATGGTACTAAGATATTACAGAGGGGGAATATTCGTTGGTCAGGTTGGAGGCGTCCATTTAGCTAGGCCCTCAGCTGGATAAGTTAAATTTGAATCTGAAACTTTTCTGGCGTCAGGTGTACCACAATAGGCTCCCTGAGGGTGCACAGCAGAGATATAGCTGTCAAGTTCTAAGATCTGAAGTTCCTTGATACAGTTAGATTTATAGCGCAGATGCTGTTGGACAGCATGGACGCAAGGATGGAGCACATCCCATATAAGGAGGGGGAAGGGTTATCTCATATGCCAAGGGAAGCACCAGTGTTATCCAAGGGCTTGCAGAGAAGGCCCATTTTCAACTGTTCATGAGATTCCAACATTGATGCCTTTTCTTGGAACAGGCGCAAGTACTGTGCCGTATTGAAGCCGCCTTAACTAGGTGAACAAAGGAGTTATAGTCTTCAAAGGTGGCAGGAGGAAACTTGCAGAGCAAGATAAAGGTTCTAAAGCTAGGATGGATTCCAGGTTGGCTCTATTAATTCCACTAGGCGGAGAGTAACCATTGGTGAGCTCATCTATAAACTCATGGGCAGCAGCTGAAAAAAGAGGACGTCAGCTAATACCTTACCTTGAGACTTATGGCGGGTTTTAAGGTTGGACAACGTGGTGAAAATTTTTTTTGATTTTAAGTTGCAAGAGTAGGATAATGTAAGCTGGTAGTGGCAGGTACTGCACATTGTATGAGCTTCTTGAGTGAGGAGAGCCACTCAATACCCTCAGCACACCCATTAAAGAAGGTTTAATCCAAAGCCAGGAGGGACACAACAGTACCATTTCAGCGAACAATCTCAAAAGGGGCAACTCTGAGAGGATTGGACTGATCCTAGCTACTCAACCGGAAAAGAAACATACAACTAAATCTAGTTTTTTTTAGATAATGCCATGGAAAGTGAATCTCAGGATGTTGCAGGTGGGAAGGCGCCAGGTAAAAGGTGCCAAAAGAGGGAAAAGTGTTCAATCAAGAGGAAGCAACGTCCTAGGTTAACTCGGTTTTGTTTACAGATAATATATTAAGTAAAACGCACACCAAACTGACACAACCATCAGGAACAAGAGTCCTGAGAGTTGGGGTAGGTTGTATAGGAACCGCGGTGGAAAGTGCGAAATAAGATGCGGCAGATTTGGCAGAATAGGCCGCTGTGTGGGGGAAGTTTCACGCCAAAGGGGAGGATCTGACCAGAAAGTGGAAAATGAAGTCTGGCCATCACAAATGTCTCAACCATTGTTTCCTTAATAAAAACGAATAGAAAATCATGGAAAATCTTCAGCAAATATTCCCTAAACTTTATTATAATTTGACTGTTTACAGAGAAAAGCAAAGCCTTTCTCAGCGTAGGCATGAAATTTAAAGTGATGATTCGTGATAGTTTCAAAGCAATTAATGAAACCCATTCTGAGCTATGAACTTTTCTCCCTCTATTAAAATTAGGACTTTGGGAATTCAGCCAAATTCCATAACCTTGTACTTGCTTTTTTTTCAGAAATTCATACCAAATTTCGCCAGATTTTCACCTCTATAGCAATATTTCCCTCAGATCTGGCTGGCAAAGCCATATCCCATTTCTTGCCAATGACTTTAGAGAGGTCATTGGTGACTCTTAAGGGGTCTGGCGTTGACTCTAAGGGATTAATGGGTTTAGCTTTGGTGGGAAGTTCTAAGCAGGGAAAATGACATTAACTGTGACAACAGAAACTTTGGCTGCTGTGGGTATGGGAGGGTAATGGAAGTATTAAGCCCCACTTTAACACTGAACCAAAATTTATGGGGGTTCTTAAACCAGGATGAGGAGCAGCGGAAGATGCTGTGGTGGTAGGATTGGGGCACTTGCGCTTCAAATGATCAAGTCCAAAGCACAAGGGGTAAACTGAGCAGCCATTTTTGACATGGACCCAGAAAGGGTGGTCTTGAGTGGAGCGGACAATGATGCCAGGGGGATTTCAAGACGGGAGTCCTGATGAAAGGGACAGATTGATGCAAAGGCTCAAGACCCTGCAAGGTGGCTGGACACATTGGGAACACAAACTGAAGGATAAGATCTGCACCATAAGTGGCTAATATATCCAAGAGCTCATTGTGGAGCTGGTCATGGGAAAGATGGTTGGGCTTCTCAGCAAACTGGACCACCAAAGTGGCATTCTCTGGCAACTGAGTATGGGTAGTTGGAATAGGAGTGTTTCTAAAAAAGCAGCAAAATCACTGCAGCCATGGAATGGACTTCACTTGAGAATCCCAAATTAAAATTACATCTTATAGGGGTGGAATTATAACTGATATGCTTAAACATAACCTGAAAATCTTGATGATGGCAGCACTCGCATAAGGGAATGCATTCCCATACTTGACCCATAGGCCAAAGTGCTGGTTGCTCTGAGGGAGCATTAGGGGGCTTTTAAGCACCGTCTGAGAGCGTAAGATGTTGAGCTTGGTCCTGAGGAAGTACAATCTGACTGGTGGGTTAGGAGGGCTAGGAAAGCCAACCTTGGTGTGCTTTGGCAGTGGCTGAAATACACTGGAAGGTGGTGCCCCACCACCCCTCGCTGGGGAAGCAGGAATCAAATTTGACAACGTTTGGTGGTTTGGGTCAGCAAATGGCAGTTATTAATTTATAAGATCTTTTCTAAACATATAAATTTGAAATCTATCAGATGAGTGATCAAAGCAAAAGAAACATCTCTTAATAAAAATTGGTCTACAGAAGCCTACAAAATAAAAATCAATATAAATAATTGAAATCATTTGGTTACAAATTAATCTTAAATGATAGTACTATAAAAAAGTTTAGTTAATATTGGTATCTCTAGACTAGCTTGATAATGTGGTATAACAAAAAAATCAAAAGTAGAAATTTTTACTGCAAGTGAAGCTTCAGATTCACAGTTAGTATATATATTGTTTAACTGAGGTAAGCCGACCAGGGGATGGACAATACCAAAACTCAAACCCTAAAAATAAATCATCACTGAATAAAATGAACAAACCGCTCAAAATGAGCGGATGCCACACATAATGCAAACTCAACCAACCAGGTGGGACAGCGGGAACTGCTTATTCCATCATGGCGGAAGGGGAGGGGTGATCAGGGGGCTCATCCTCGCCCTCTACTTCATCCCAAAGCAGGGCATGGGCTACGGTGGAGAGCAGGGACGTCAGGGCATCAGTGGGATGTGGAGATATATTTCTGATGATTGGGGTGGTAGGAATACAGCTGTTGGCATAAGAGTTCCGACATTTTTGGTCAAAACTAATCAGCTTTCATGTGTGCATCAGGTATCTTTATGAACATGGCGATATTGGTGTGGGAAATCTTTGATTTGGGATTCCACGCTACCACTGCCACGTGCTTGGTGGCGTCATTGGAACCTTTGTGGGCTTTGATCAACATATTTTTTGGACCTTATTGGCTTTGGAGGGAATAATAGGAGGAGGGATTCCTCCTACAAGCATCGCCACTGATTTGGTGGCAGCTTTGTGGAGAGGATGACAATCTGGCTTAGCCGTTGCTTCAACAGCCAGCTGGTGGTAGCCGCAGAATGTTTTGGCGTTTTGCTAAATGGCATATAAGTGAGGGGGTAACTCGCCATCTTGATCGATAAACACAAAATGCTCAATTTATATATTGTGGTCTTCAATTATCTTCTTGGACTCATCAATTTCAGCCATTAGATCCCAAGGATTTTGGTTGAATTGAATTGGGGAGTCAGCATAATCCTGAGATTTGGTTGGTTGGTTGGAGGATGCATGGGATTGAACTGGGGTCCAATCCTGTGCTTGATTGGATGGAGCATTTGTGGCACTGGGGAGAGGAGGAGGTTATTTGGTGGCTGTTGGCACAGCTGCAGCAACAGGCTTTGAGGGAGGGGGATGTAGGATTGTACCCCATACTGAAGCTGGCGCAGGGTGGGTGGCAGATTGGAAGCTGGCGGACAAAAAATCAGAGCCATAAGAAGCAGCTAGGGATGGGCACTTGCGTTTTAAGTGATCCAACTCGAAGCATGATGGAAATATAGTCCGCCCTCCCTCAACACAGGCCCAGAATGGGTGGTCAGGGGCAGAGGCAATGAAGGTGCAGGGGGGAATCAACAAAGCAATTTTTTTATAATTCAGGCAATCATGGTGAATGCCCAAGGCCCAGCAAGAAAGTGGCCCCATTGGGGACCACAAACTGAAGGATGAGGTTGGAGCTGTATGCATCCAAGCCTTCCATCAGCTCCTGATGGATCACCGCAGAGGGAAGATGATTGGGCAAACCTGAAAATTGTACCACCGTAGTGGTGTTGGTGGGGAGCTGGGTCCAAATTGTGGGGATAGGGGTGCCCTGGAAAACCAGGGGAATGGTGGCCGCAGTGGCGGCGTCAGCTTTGCAGGTGAATCCAAGGTTGAATTATCCCTTATAGGGGCGGAAATCAATAAATCCAGCTGGCAGCATAACTGCCTGGTCCATATTGATAACAGCTTTTTTTGTCATATGGGAATAATTTCCCATATTTGACCCAAAGGCCAAAATGCAGCTGGGATTGGGGGAGAATGAGTGGGCTGTGAGGCACTGCCTGGGATCGTGCCAGGTGGATGGCAAGATCTTTGGGCGGAATTAACTGACCTAAGGATTGGTTAGGACTGGAAAAACAAGTCTAAGCATATTTTTCCCCTGAATGGAAAATGCTGGGTGGGGTTTTGCCGCTGCCCCACATGGGAGCAGCAGGCGGTGGGTCCATGGGCATCAGTGGGTCAGTGTTGCGGCTAATTTGGCTATCTTATTCAGTTTTTTTTAGTACTAGATGGTCCCAACCCAAGGGGGGATTCATCGATGTGCTATCTTATTCAGTTTTTGTAAATTTAAATTTGCTTAAAAGTGGGCTCAAGTAGAAAGAATTTTTTTATCACCTGGTAAATTATAAACCCAAGAAAAGCTGTGAATATTGGTTAGTGAATATATAAGATACTAACAGCCAGATTCCATGCTCACTGTGGTGTTTATATCTTCAGGTAATTTAAATTGGGTGTTTTATAATTTTTTGAATAACCGTCAACTACTCAGCCAAAACCACTGACCTCTAAAATCATCTAAATAACCATAATCACTTAGAAAAGAAGTTTTTTAAAATAAGTATTTAATGATATCAGGAACTACTCTGATAAGTGACCTCCTTATTTTCTTTTATTTTATTTTTTATAATAATTTTATTTGAGGTGGGCCGACCTTGGGACAAATATTACCACACCAATAGAAGGGATAGGGACTAGGGAGAGAAAATATAAGGGGGAGGACAAAACCCAAGTACTGGGGGTAAAACCTTCCTGCACATGTTCTGATAGGCCAAAATTAAATGATCTAACTTCACTAATTTTCTTGGTCAACTGAGGCATGGTGTGTGAATCCACATGTATTGATATCCTCTTGGCACAGAAATACAAATTCTGCCATGACAGAATTCAAACCTGCATCATGAGGGGTGATAGTGGGATGCCCATCCCAACTAGGCCACACCAGCTTTTTCTTTATTTTATTATCTATATATTTAATTAATCTTTATATAATAAAATAATAAAAAAGAGGGGATGGAAGAAAAATTGCTTCATCCTAAATACTATAATTTGAAACCAGTTACATTTGGAATCATAGCAAGTTGTGAGCTCGCTGGTGCTTGTTAGGCTCAGGGTTTTAAAATACAGCAGCAGTTAGAGTATTAAGACACTTAGTCTGCTATTTACAATCTATGGGTAAACCCTTAACCATTAATTATATGATTTTTAATTATAAAAATTGAATAATGATATTACATGAGCTTAGTAAAACAAGAGATAGTATTATATTAACGCCCTCCATTATTTATGAAACTGGGAGACTAATAGTGGGATATGTAAGGATTCATAATAGGCATGGAGTTACTCAATTTTGTCAAATAATGACTTGGCCTATCAGAACTCTAAAGAGGCGTTTCATCTCAATAGATATGAATTTTGGGTATTAGATTGATGATAGGGATGATGTAACCATGGGGTAACTTTTCAATATAGTCTTGCCAATCAGTCATCTTTAAAGTAGTTTTACCTCATCTGATTACCACAGGTCTTAGTGGATGATTGGCTGATAAAATATTTCATCCCCCTGAACCCACCTTTAGGTCTATAAAAAGGGGGCTATTTTCTCTTAGAAAGTTGCAGTAGATTCAATTAAGTATTTGGGCTGACTTCAAAGTCAGTAGGCTTATTCTTCTGGGGGTTTGGCATAACTACCTTACTAACATCAGTGTTATTTGGCTGAAGGAGAGGAGTAGAATGATTACTTTCTATTGAGATTATTCCGCCAAGAGTTATGAGGGGAGCTTACTAAGATTTTTGGTTTTTGACACCAGAATATTATTAGAACTCGTCATACATCTAAAAGTCTAACATTACCTCCTTTAAGAGTGTTGAGGGGCGAATAGAGGCGTAGTAACTGGCCATGTACTTTGTTAATAGTTACTTCAGAGGCAAGGGATTTAATAGAGTATTTATCACACCTCATATAGGTGATAATAAAAGTTACTTCCAAAATGGACCCAAGCTTCTCACTTCTGGGAGCAATATGTTTAGTAATATAGAAACAAGTCAGATATTTGAAATGGGGAAGAGGGGGTTTAAACTCATTAGCGTCTTGGCCCTCCTTGGTGACGGTTTTAGCTAAATTATTCATAGCCTCAGCTTGTAGCTGGATGATGTGTTGGGCTAACCTCTTCATGGCCTTTTCAGGATCATTAGTCCTAACCAAAAAGACATCCTTAGCTAAAAGAGCAGGTATTCCAGGCTCATTATCATATAAGACATGAAAAGGGGAGATTTTAAGAATCTGGTTGTAACTAATCTGGTATGCCACCAGAGAAATAGGCAGGAACTGATCCCATTGTAGTGGGTCTGAGGTGGCCATTTTTTGTAATATGGATACCAAGGTTCCATTTGCTCTTTCTACAGAACCATTCATAGAATGATTATAGGATGAGAAGAAAATACTTGGGCTATCATGAGGTAGCCAATATCTTGACCACTCTGGAGGTAAAATTCTTACCGTTGACATAGAGTAGAACTTGAGGACACCTATGGTGGATGAAGATAGACTGATGGAGGAAAGTGGCGGTAGCTTTAACAGTTTAAGCTGTGAGAGCCACTGCTTCAATGCATTTCATGATGTGATCAATACCTACCAGTATATAGCAATTCCCACTGGTAGCTTGGTCAGAGGACCTACCACATCTAAGCGTATTGTGTGTAAAGGTTGCTGGGGGTAGTTGGGTGATACTGATATTTGGTCTTGAGACTGGATTGCTTGTTGCAGGATAAGCAGGCATCCAGGACTTCAGTAATAGATTCCAAGACTCCCTCCCAATAATAAGAATCCTTAAATCACTTATAAGTTTTTCTCACTCCGCCATGCCCAAGTTTTGTGTAGGCTTCCAGGATAGAAGGCACCCATTCTAAAGCTCGCAGAAAAGGCAGCCAATCTGTCCCTACCTTTTTGTATAATTTCTCACTTTCCACCTTGGTGTTGCGGTAGTGTCTCAGTAAAAGTTTCTTAACAGGATCATCCTCATTGGCACAATCATCAGGGGTCATTAGGAGATCATGAAGTCTTTCAGATTCACTATTATCCAAATGAAGGACAGGCAACCAAGTCAACCCATCAACGTTCATATGACGAGTTACATTTTGGTTTTCAATCTTAATGTCATAATGTTGGGCTTTAAGACCCAACGAGCAAACTGTCCAATATTATCCTTTATATTTTGTAGCCTTTTAAAGGCCGTGTGGCCTTTAATCACTGTGAAAGTAGTTCCATACAAAAAGGGATGGTGATGCTTTACACCAAGTAAAGCAGCAAGGCACTCCTTTTCTGTGACGCTATAGTTGCGTTCAGCTTTTGACAACATCTTGCTGAAATATGAAACTGGGTGATCCACTTGTTATCATCCAATTGAGCCAATATGGTTCCAACATCTAATCAGAGGCATTAGTAGTATAATGAAGGGTTTACTATAGTTAGGTTGGAGTAGGATAGGACGCTCTTGAAGAAATTTATTTAGCAGCTCAAAATCAACCTTTTGTTCAGCACCCCAAGATAAAGGAGTGTTCTTAGCTAAGAGTCGGACAAGAGGCTCACTGAACTGGGCGAACTTTGGAATGAATTGGTTGTAATACCCCATTATACCCATAAATTTTTGGATACCTTGTAGGTTTTGAGGCGAAGGTATTTTTGATATAGCTTCAACCTTATTTTATAGGTGTTAAATCCCTTCTTGGGAGATAGCATGCCCAAGTGATTTAATTTCTTTTTGAAAGAAAGTACACTTTGATGGTTTTAATTTGAAGTTAGATGCCCGCAGGCGTTAAAAAATTTCTTTGGGTGAGTAAGATACTTTTTAAAAGTTTTAGATAAAACTATGACGTCATCAAGATAGATTATTACGCAGCTGAGCTTCAGATCCCGCAAGATATGATCCATTGATTGCTGTAATGAGGCGGGAGCGAACATAACCCTGAGGGAGTCATTTGGGCTAAAACAATCCACCACTACAAATGAGAGCACATTTAGCATATTCTTGAGGAAAAGATCCATTTGTTAATATCCAAAGGCCAAATCCATAGCTGAGAAGTATTTGAAGCCAGAGAGTTGGGCAAGAGCTTCGTCAATGCATAGGATAGGATATCTATCTTTCTTAGTGTGGTTGTTCAGTTTTTGGTAGTCCATAACTACCCGGTGACCTCCATTTTTCTTTTTAATAAGTAGGAGAGGAGACGCCCAAGGGCTTTGGGAAGGTACTAGTAACCCAGCGTCTAGTAGTTGCTTATTCTACATTCTCATCTGTTGCTCTTCAACATCTAACTTATGGTACAGTTTAGATCCAATAGGACTGTCATCCCCAACATCAATGATGTGGCTCCAGTCCTTCATGTGCCCATAACATTGTCAGATTTAAAGAAGATGTCACTGTAGTTATCTAGTAAAGAGTGAAATTCATCTTGCTCTTCCTTTGTTAGTTCATCTGAAATATGAACATTAGGCAGAGCATATAACAGTTTATCAGTAGGTAGGCCCATCTAAAACATAGAGACAATTCAGCGAACTTCTTCAGTATCCTCAAGGGGGATGAGCAGACCTTTTCTTATCTCGCAGTGTTTTTTCATGATAATGTCCTTATGGATAAGATTCCATAGAAAATTATTAATAGGTCGCTGGTATGCAGTATTTAGTATGCTAGGCAACACTCTGGGCTCTAGAGGACTAAATCCATAGATGCTGATTATGTGGAATAAAAAGTCCTGAGAGATTTATAAAGTAATCTTGGTGTCAATCACCCGTTATTCACCAGACTTTATTCTTTCTCCTTTAAGGCATAAAAAGGAATTTTCTCTGACGCGTTCAAAAATCAGGCAATTTCTTGGTATTTCACCCAGATGTTGTATAGTGCAGTGATAATGCAGCAGATGGGTACTCAATCAAGCAGGAGTGCTCTTTTTTGTTATGTTCTTCATTGGTTAGGACCAGAGAAATTTCATAGTTGAGGAGGGAAAAGAAACCCTCTTTCAACTTGATGATTACATCATACTCAAGCATGAACTGAGCGTCAATGAGCATATCATAGTTATTGTTATCCAAGGCCACATCTGGGGCTGATAGGATAAGTTTCCCAAATCTGAGGGGTAAAGACAAGTAATTCCTAATCTTGTGGATACTATTTGGACCCGCAGTTCCATACTCCTGGATTATTCTAAGTCAGGCGCCAACTTAATATTCTTGATAAGTTTGGAAGAGATCATATTGATTGGGGAGTCAGTGTCAAGGATAGCCATCACCTGCACCTTATTGATGATAACATTTACCTTGGTTAATATGCCCCCAACATGGGGTAGAGCTATCACCTCTTGTTAAGATTAAAAGTATAGGCAAGCTTTTAGCAGTCTCCAGGTATCTATCATTAATGGTTTGTAAAGTATGACCTGCGGAATAGGATGAATCAACAATGCAATGAATTTTTTTGCATCTCCAGCAGTATCAATAATCTCATAGAACCCCAGAACTTGTTCAAGGTAGGTTCATTGGGTATCAGGGCCTTATTTACTTCTTCAAGGTTCAGTAAATCTGGTGTCTCTAATTCAACGGTGGCTCCTAAGACATAATATCCAACGTTCTCATAAACCCTTCAGATTCATCATTAGGGGGGCTGCTTATGCACATCAAAGGAGTGATAGGAGGGAGGTTAGAGCCAGGCCATAAGACTTGTTAAGCATGTTTGATACGACACACTTTGGCAACTGGATTGTTTTTGTGGCAGTGGTTACCCTTGGGGCGCTCACCTGCTATTTTGACCATGGGAGGGGGCACTTTAGCGTCAACAGCCTTTGCCTTGGGCTCTGTGGCGGATGTGTTGGAGAGTGTGGGATGCACCTTGAGGGCAGGTTTAGAGATATGAACGGCCTTGTATAGATGCTGAGGGTGTAAGGTACTGTGTCTTGGAGGGAAGTGGCACCTGAGCCACTGCGGAGAACCTCTCAATGGAGGATGTGATTTGAGGCAGAGTCTCCACGGACTTTCATGGCGGCCACTAATTGCAGAAGAAAGAAGGGAGCGTTGCCTAGTCGCAGATGATGCAATTTGGCCAGTATCTCATGGCGGATTGAGGTATGTTTTGAGCTTTACAATGGGTACAGGTTTTGAGGTAGTAACAAGCACAGGAGGTCCCAGGGTTTTTGTTGTGGACTCTTTCTTCCATGATACAGTTGGGATTTCCTCAAAGATTAGACTTTTTTACCAACCTGACTCCCTGGACAGTCTCAACTTTATGGAAATTACAGCATTCAATAAAGCCTCCTTTATATCATGAACCTTCTGAAAGTGGCGTTTGACTGATTTGATATGCCTTGCTAAGGAAGGGTGAGAAGCTAAGCCAGTCAGATTGGCAGCAACGGCATCTTCAAGAGGTATCAAGTTTGCAAGTAAAAATTGATGGGCTTCACTATAGAACTGCTCAACAAAAGAGGCAAGAGATTCTCCCTTATGCATGCTAAGGCACATAAAGGCCTGTTTTTTCCTCTTCAAACTCTGCATTGGAATTAATTCCTCAATAAGCACTTCCTTTACCTCTGCCCATTTACTAAGGGTTTCCATTTGAGTAACCATGACCTCTTGGGCCAGGCGGCTTAGGCATGGGAGAAAGTGCTTCTTTTTTGATGATAATTTGCCCCTTCCATGGAAGATTCATATATACAAAAAGAATCAATGCTATCATCACCAGGAGTAAACCTGTCTTTATATGGGGAAAAAAAGGGGCCACAATTACTCTTGGAGGAGTTAGAGTCAGCAGGAGCAGATTTGTGAGAAGCTGGAGAGGGACGGCGTTCAAGTTTTTTAAGACATGATAAAGCATTAACTAGTTGCTGTTCCTTAGCAGCTAACCTTAGTTCATTTTCAACAGGGAGGTTAGATAGATTACCCTCTCAAACGTTCATCATTCTATTGCTAAGTGATTGTGGTGTACAGTTCCCCTTGTAGTGAGCACCACTTTTTGGAATCCTGGCAAGTTGTGAGCTCGCTGGTGCTTTTTAGGCCCAGGATTATAACAATACAGCAGTAGTCAGAATATATTTTTAGTACTAGATGGTCCCAACAGTAGTCAGAATATTGAAACTTCCAAATGCTACTTTAAAATTTATGGGGTAACTCTTTAGCCACTAATAAATATCAATTTTAATTATAAAAATGGTAATAATGATATCACATGGGCTTATTAAAACAAGATATAGCTTATTAGGTTAATACCTACTGGGGATGGAAGGTGAGTTGGTAGGGCATATGGCTACCAGCCTGAAGGTTGCGGGTTCAATTCCCACCCTTCACACATCAATTGGGGTGCCAGCTGAAGGAATCTATTGGCGGTTAGTAGGTTTAATAACACAAAAACCTTACCCATGATGTAACCAAAAGAATTTTAAATCCTGATCCAGAGGTGGAAAACCTTTCTATGACGGAGTTGCCCCTGCTCAGGTTTCATGTCAATATTTACTTTCTTTCTTTTGGTAATGTCCATCCCCTGGTTGGCTTGCCTCAAATAAACAAAAGGTTAATGCCTACCATTATCTATTAAAATTGGAGGCTAATAGTGGGATATGTGAGGATTCATGATAGGCAGGGAGGTGCTCAATTTGGCAAATGATGATTTGGCCTATAAGAACTCTCAAGAGGCGTTTCATCTCAATAGATATGAATTTTGGGTATTAGTTTGAGGATAGGGATGATGTAACCATGGGGTAACATTTTGATATAATCTCACTAATCATTCATCTTTAAAGTACTTTTACCTCATCTGATTACTACAGTTCAAAGTGGATGATTGGCTAATAAATTAACATATCCCCCTGAACAACCTTCAGGCCTATAAAAGGGGTTTTTTTCTCTTAGGAAGTTGCACTAGAATTGAGTTAGTGCTTAGGTGGATTTCCAGGTCTGTAGACTTATTCTTTTGGGAGTTCAGCATAACCACCTTACCAACATCAGAGCTATTCAACTGAAGGAGAGGAGTAGAATAATTATTTAATTGAGAATATTCCACTGAGAGTTGTGATGTCACGGCTCCATGACATAATTGAGGGCACTGATTGCACAAATAAAACTGGTCATCAGGAGGCCCAAAAGGTCAATTTGTGAGGCCTTCCTGACCTCAAACATACCCTGTACCAAATCTTGGTGCAGGTAAGATATGCCCAGGTTGGTCCTGGGGATGTTCATGATGCTTGTCACTGCATTATATCCAGGGTAATAAAATGCACCAGCTGCATTATTACACAGGATGGTTCGCTACAGTTGCTTGGGAAACAGGGTTTTAACCTATTCCAATTACAATATTGTCAAATTGGGACAAATATACTTAAAATCAATAATTTAAGTTCTGAAAATCTTGAGCTACAGCGCTTAGCCAGATGGTAGTTTACTCTTATTGTTCATTTAGTTTTAGTACAACTCTCACAAATTGACTATTCTCCACCCAATGTTTAATTATGATCCCACAAGACCAATCTTCCTTGTTGGTTGACTTTCTTAAATAAAATCTCCATTGGTTTTAAGTTCTTTGGTTGGTCCCTTGGGCAAACCTGTGCGCGGACTTTTTTGAGGAGGTCACTAACAACGTTGGCCATTTTATTTTCAAAAATTATCTACTAGATTTGGTGCACCGCTGGGCCACCTTGGTCCCCTCCATATCAAGGCACCCAAGCACTTCCGCACAGGTCGCCACATTGGTTATGGACTCTCTTTGGGGAGTCCTACCAAGTTTTGTTATTTATTTGCTTTCAACTACTATGTTGTACTCTCTTGTCTTGGGTTCTTTTTTCTATAGCATCCTTAGCGGTTCCCTGTTTACCGTCTTGCTAATGACTAGTTCCCTAGTGGTGTGGATGTGCATCTTGCACCACCTCACTAAGAATGAGAGAGTTTCAGACGCTCTCCTGACATGTGAGGTTAGCATTTACTAAGATTTTTGGGGATACTTGACATTATAATATTCTTAACAACTTATCATACATCTAATTGTATAACAGTTATAAACCAAACCTGTACCAGAATGTTAACAGGGTTTGCCTTTCAAGATAACCACCCCTAAATTTATTGTTAACTTATATCCCCACTTCTTTATTCAATTTTTTATTATGAAATAATAAGAGGGTTAGGGAGGAAATAAGTTATGTTTTAATCATCATAAGTTTTAACCTTATTACAAAACAAACCTGCTTTAGAGTAGTAACAGGTTTTACCCTGCAAAAAACCACCCTATCTTTTTTATCATAATATCTCTATTCAATCTTTTGGATAAAATAATAATAATATAAAGGGGGAGGAAACGATATTTTGTCCTATCCTGTATAGAATTTGAACCTGGTTTGTACCAACTCTACAGCAGATTGGAAGCAGGTTGTACCCTGTTAAGCTAACCACTCGTCTTATCTCCCACCCCAGATTTTATATGAACATTTGATGGCGGGGCTTTTGGCTTATGAGACTCAGTCCAACCTTGTCTTCACCGTTCTCTCTGGTTCAGAGCACCTTGTTGCCCCTTGTGCCACTGCTACCATAATACCATATCACCCTTCCATAGCTCAACAAATCAGGACTAATCTTATATCGCAGTGGCGCCTGAGCATTTCATTTGGGCTCATGTGGATAATAGTCGCCAAAATTGTCCCCTCTGTTTTGGATTTGACCATTCAAAGGAATCCTGCCCCCAGATCCACTTCCTCTGATGTAGCTTCTGAGCTCTTTTCAGCGAATTCTGAATGGGGCGTTTTGTTGCTCCCTCACACTCAACATTCTTGCTTGATGGGACAGCATGGGAATTTGTCCCCCACCAAAACATCTTACCACATTAACCCACTCAGATTCACCCTGCCAATCAGAGTCAGAATTGGACCACCATTCACACCCAAGCAACCAATTTGACTACTAACATCCAAATTCTATATTCACTATTCTTGTGAACCATAATCCTTGTGAACTATTGGCTGAGGTTGACAAATAAGGTAAAGTTAATAAGAAAAAAGAAACAAGCGAACCTCTCAGCCTTATGGATTATAAATGGGCCAAATTTTGCAATTCTGATTTTGACAAAACCCTATCCCCCAAACAATTTGCCCCTAAACCCAATGCCATCCCCTGCCAAAGTGACCACCAGTCTGCCGTAGCAGCGGTGGCCTCACTCCATTTCTCAAACCTCCACAAAGTAGTGGCCCAATCAGTGGCTCAATTCCACAAAGGGCTGAAAACAATCACCTTCCCCCCTGATTTCCCTGAAGCAGCACAGACGAAAATCACCAAATTGTATGTTGATGTCAAAGCTGCTGTCATGTACGTTGCAAAAATAGCAGATTTTGACTAATCTGCTAAAATCACCCAGCACAATATAACCAATTAGGCCCAAAACCCTGATGTCCACCTTCAAGCTGAACATCATATAGTGGAATTAGTTAAAGCTATCTTCCAAGCTGACCTTGAAGTAGAGAACCCATTTATTATCAACATCCACCCCCACCATGCTGATGTCCTAATTCCATGGCTCTCCACTTTTGTCCACTTCTACAACCATGATGATTCCGTCATGAACAATAAGCCTGTAGAAGAGCTGACTGCCCACCCTTCACCCTCTGTCATGGTGTGATAGTGGTATTCCACTCCCTGACTGGTTAGAGGGTTTTCTTTGGTTTTTATTATTCCGTTTGTTCATTCATTCAGTTCTTTTTCTCAATGAATATTGATAATGTCTGTCCTCTTGTGACGGTTGAGGTCTATCCTCAGCATCACATTGCCCTGATCTTTGGTAAGACAGGGCAGGCTGTGTCTGTATGTATGGAGGAGGAGGGGGCGTTGGTTCTGGCAAGGACGCCTAAGGGGCTGGAGCTTGGAGTAGGCCAAGGAGCAAGATGGGCGTCCAAGTCAGAACAAAACGGAAAACGAGTAAAATGGGTAGTTTCAAGATTCGATTTGGATTCGAATTGAGAATGGAATGAAATGGGTGCTTGGGAGTTTCGCGGTTTGATTGGGATTCAAAATGGAACTGGTGCGGAACTGTTGAGGATCAGAACTGGTATGGAACCATTGAGTAAAGATTCCGCGATCCTGCTGTAAAGTTTCACCAAACATCATTCAAGTTGGCACCATAAGCTTATATTATATTTTATTTTAGCTTTTAGCATGTGTATATAGGGAAGGAACTGGGAGCTGGAGGCTTCTCAGTTCTGTTTTCTATCAACTCGGCTAAATATTAAATAAAA
Source organism: Massospora cicadina (assembly GCA_022478985.1). NCBI lineage: Eukaryota > Fungi > Entomophthoromycota > Entomophthoromycetes > Entomophthorales > Entomophthoraceae > Massospora > Massospora cicadina. Next base: position 6,741 of record JAKSZP010016314.1, on the reverse strand, counting down.
AAGAACCTAAAATTCATATATTTATAATTTAGGTGTATTTTAAAGATATTGCCTAACTGCAGCCATGTTTGGCTTAAATCAACAAGAATTGGACTTTGAGAGTGAGCTTGGGAGGGCTATTGCCTCCCTTTATACCTTATCTTGGAGTCAAGGCATGTTGCTGGGGTTAAGTATACTTTCAACTGTCTTCCAGGGGGTGCTTGTCCAATCTTGTAGCGCGCGCACCAGGAGAGTAGTATCAGTAGTCCTGTCAGCCCTATGGTCTTTAACATGGATCCTGTTGCCCAACTCATTTGTGGCTCATTGTAAGGAGCCAGTGCGTTACACCTCTGGTCAGCGAATCTCAGATAATTTTAAAGTTTATGATAAGTACCCTTGAATAGCAAACCTATTAACCAATTAAATCAATTAAGTAAATCAAATTTTTAGCTGAAATATTTAAAATGAAAATGCTCATATCTAGCTATAGATTAGATACTTTATCTAGCTTACTATATGATTTTTAGTAGATGCCTATAAACTATAACTGCCATATTAAACCTTAAAAATTTAGCTTTTGTGATTTAGAAGATGGAAAAATGGCTCTTATATTTAAATAAAGTTTTATATATATATAGTTAGAAATTAAACTCTAGAAACCCTACTACTTGACAACTTACCACTTAAGAGTTATATGTATACCAATTTTGTGTAGTAGGTTTTTAATATTTGAGGTGGGTTTGGGACAAATATACCACACCAAGAATTTTTCTAGCTAATACAGGTTTCAAACTCAAAACCTGCACTTGGGTGTAAGCATTTTTACCTTCCCAGCTAACCACCCTCTGTATAGTAGGTTTTTATTTTTAGTACTAGATGGTCCCAACCCAAGGGGGGATTCATCGATGTTGTATAGTAGGTTTTTAGTTTGTGAGAAATAATATTTTTTAATATGATTTACAAATTTAAATATTTTGTAAAAGACATTTATTAATGAATGAAAAAGATGTTAAATATGATTAAGTAATTTTATAGATAAAAAAGAACAAAAAATATTTGAGGTGGGTTGACCTTGGGACAAATATACCACACCAAGAATTTGTCTATCCAGTACAGGTTTTGAACTTGTATCAAACAAAACCTGCACTAGGGTGGAAGCAGGAATTACCCTGCCAGGCTAAACACCCTTTAATTTTATAAATATTTTTAGTAGGTATCCATAAACTAAAATGTTCCTCCATTCCAAATTTTAAATACAAGCTTGTGTGCTTTAGATGATATGATTAAAATTACTTATATAGATAAAAATTTTATATATTTATTCATGGAAGTCTGTCCATGAGATAGAAACTTCCAATATAACTACTAATTAAACACTAATATCACTCTAGGAACCCCAGAGAAGCTAACGTTGTCTCCTGTTGCCAGCGGGAATGCCAATTAAAGGAAGAGGGGTATCATGAGTAGCGGCTTGTGCCACTATTGAGCATGTATGAAGGAAGGTGTCTGATGTGATGAACCATACCAGGAACCAGGATGAAACAAATTGTCTTTGACAGGGTGGTATATATCCAAGTAACCAGAATTAGAAGTGGTCCATAAGATGTGACTGGAATCAGCGTACAGTCTCCTGGAGGGTGGGAGTAGAACCTGAGATGGCATCCAGAACAGCTGTGTGTATAGTCCACATGGTGATTGCCACCACTAAGGCTCAGAGGGAGGGTTGTATAGGGGACTCCAAGGATAAGGCGAAGATCTTCCTGGAGAGGCTGAAGGTCTGTGGTTGCTCCTGGCGGAAGAGACGCTGACCTCGCGCCATATCACATTTGACAGCGGACACTCTTCCAGGTGATGAACCAATGTCCCATATTGGTCACACAGAACATGTGGAGTGTGAGGCGTTGGATCATTCTGTGGTATGGTATACCCATTTCAAGCAGCGCCACACATGGGAACAAATATGTGGCTGCAGAAGAGGGTGATGAGTGTATTTCCATATGTCTTTCTGTGTTTCTGGGGAGTATGCGATGTCCAACATGTCCAGATAATCCACTCTTGGCCATGGTAGTGGACCTCCTGGGTACCAAATTGTATAAAAGGCTTCCTCATGGACTTCCTGTTTGAATTGAAGAGTAGGACGACCCCTCTGTGGGGTAAACCCGCTGGTAGTGATCTTCCATTCTGAACTCCTCATGTTAAGTAGAATCCATATAAAATGGGCAGGGGTCCTGTGTGGGCCTGCTGCAGATGGGTGGTTTGCCATATATGTGAGAAGAGTTTTGGGTTATTGGGGTTACGGAGGTCAATGGCACAGGCAAAGTTGTATCATACTGCTCGTGACCAGTGTTGGGTTGGGAGTGAGGGATTGGTTACTGAAGCAATCCATTTACCCAGAATCCTGGATGCCTGGTCCACGTGGTTAAATAGACATATTCCTCCACTTTGGCGTGGACCATAAAGGACTTCCAGTCACATAGGGGGAGATTGACCTAGCCAAAGCCACCTTTGTAAGAGGGCACATAACGAAGTAAAAAAAGACAGGGAGAAAGCAAAGACATGGGCTGCAAACCATACTTTTGATAGTAGCATAGCGTTGGCAAGCACTACTCTACCTGTTAAGCTGGTTTGTTGACCCCTTAGTGACACTATACACTTTGTTATGTTATATAGTATGTTGTGTTCCATTATTGAATTAGCATATCCACCTGTCTCTATCCATACTCCCAGGTGGCGCACTGGGCCCTCAGTGAGCCTGGACACAAAAGGTAGCACGAGATGAGGGTTTTGGGGTGGTTGCCTGGGTAATCTGATGATAGACTGAACTACTGGGTCTCTGATTGAGGGGCACTGGGTACCAGTGTGTTCAGTACTTACCAAGAAGGATGATTTCAATTTTGGATATGTTGAGTGCTGCATTACTAGCCTTGGAGTATCCCAAGATTACAGACTCCAATGTGCGTGCATCCTGGTTGCTGGATACCCCAACCGCACAATCATCTGCAAATGCAAGCATCTTAACTGGTGCTTTGACTTGCACTAGTACACCAGTAAGACGTGTGTTTACGTTGTGGAGAAATGTGTCAAGGCTTAAATTATATAAATGTGGGCTCAGAGGGTCTCCTTGGTAAAGGCCCCTCTGCACCTCATAAGTGAATATCCTGGTCCTTATATTACCATTGTAGCTGATTCAGTAAGCATCATTGCTCAAGTGATAGTATTGGGAAGGTGAAACTGATGAAGGCATGCCCTGAAGTATTCCCAGTTTACCCTATCATATGCTTTTCTTGTGCCAAAAGCACAAGCGCCCCAGTAGCAGTGATTGACATACATTAGCTACTGTTTGTATGTTGTCCCAAATTGACCTTGAGAATAAAGCCAAATTTCTCTGGGGATATCAACTCAGATGCAATGACCACTAATCAGTTAGCTATTATCTTTTTAATATTTTAGTATCAGTGTTAGTGAGAAAAATAGGGCGCCAGTTTGCTAAGTCCAGATTATCCCCATTTTTATATAGTGTTACCATGTAAGCCTTTTTCCCCTGAGAAATGGTATGTCTCTAGGAGACACTTGTTCATTGAGGCTAACATTAGAGAAAGAGGCCAAATATTTGAAATACTTTATAGAACTTATAGGTAATCCCATCTGACTGAGTTTTTCCTGTTTGGTGCACCACGAATGGTGTACCAGAGTTCATCTTGGGTTATTAAATTCATAAGTTCCGGGTAATGGGTAATGGTGCAAATATGTGCACTGGCTAGAAATTCATCTATTTTGTTTTGATCAACTGGGTCAGCCCTGTATAACTCAGAATAATATTTTTGAACCTCAGTCAATACTTCTGCTGGAATTTCTGCGATGGATTTATCTGAGTGCCTTACCTGTGTACAGGCCAAGTTTTGGCGTGGGGTGGAAAAATCAGCGGATAAAAATGAGGAGCATTTTTTTGCCTGAGGTAATGTTTTTGTTTTAAACTATACAATAAATGCGGTGTTTGTGTTGTCTGATCAGCATGTGAAGATGCACTGACACATCATCCCATTTGTGGCACCAACTGGGCTGTACTCTGTCCTGGGGGATATTATTCTCTAAGTGATCCACCTCTGACAAGGGTGCATTTGATGACTGCTGAGGCAGCCCTAGAGTGCCATGACAAAATGTGACATGCTTGGGAAATTGCAGCTTATTTGAATTTTGACCAGGTTGATAGTGGTTCCACACAGAAAAGGAGTTGTGAACTCCTGTGTCATTGTGGCGTCGTCCATCCAAATTTAGAATCAGGTATCATGAGTTTGGCTGGGTGAAGTTTACTCCATTTAGGTGCCTATTGTACCAAACTAAAAGGGAATGTCACTGAAACCATCCTATGGTCTGGAAATTATTTTTGTCATTTTAAATTGTTATTTCATGAAGCAAAAGTCCATTGTGCCAGAATGAAGTCTATAGGGGCATAGACATCAATTGCTCATTTTTTTGTGAACGTGAATGTTGGTATAGTGGTGCCTTCGGAGATGGTATCAAAGGGGCCCCAAAATTTAGCTTTCATTCCAAAAATTAGATATTCCCTGGGGTGGATTATGTGCAGTTGGGCCCAATGATCTGTTTTGGGGTTTTCCCGATAGGCCCCGGACCACGGTTTTTGGATAGGGGGAAGTTGTTATAAAATTGGCTTTTGTTGAAATGCTGTAAGGGTTTTTCACGGGGTTTTGGGCCTACAAGGGGCCCAAAGACATGATCTTGGCCCCTCAAAACAAAGAAAAACAAAATAATTATGGAGCACTTGCTCCCACTATATTTCTTTATTAATATAAAAAAAAGGCATCCCCCTGTTTTGCTCCTCTAAACTATTAACAACCTTTTTTTTGATTGCTCATCTCCTTGTATCATAGTAACTTCAAATGATACTGCTTTCATGTTTAGAAATTTCCCTTCACTTATCTTTGGTTCCACCAATTTTTCCCTTTTTTTTCCCAATCCCCTAATTTGAGGCAATTCCTAACAACCCAATATCGCCTCATTTTTAGGTGCTCAAATTACCATAACTCATATCAAACTTAGGATTCCCTCCGTTCCGCCCTACCTGATTAGGGCTTATCATTCAGTCATATCGAATCATGACATCACCCCCCTTGACTGGATGATGAGGCTCCTATTTTATACGAAGGCTTTGAGCACCGTTTATGATCCAACTGCTAGCGGGTCCTTGAAAGGTTTCATCTATCCTGTCTTCTCAATGAATTTGAATGGCCCAATCCAGATAATGGCCAGCTTGTGTTTTCGGCTTACCCATGTTGATCAAAGAAAGAACCATGTCTCCATCTTTGAATTGGGCAAGGGCACTACGCCATACCTGATCGGCAGCCGATTTTTTTGGCTAAGCTGAATGATTACGCTTTGGTTTATAATTTAATCAGCTATTTGTTAGAGCAGTCAAATAGCGTTGCAGATCCATTCCTCTGGTGTCCTCTAAAGGCATATATGAGCGCAGGAAAAGAGGGTGCCATCTGTAAAAAAATTTGGGAATGGGTTTTTCCCCCCGTGGCAGAATAGTAGCTGATGTTGTAGGCAAACACTGCAGTAGAAAGGAGGGTACTCCAATTGGGGGGCCCTATTAGTAACCAACTTCCGTAGTATGTTCACCGGGGTTACATTGACCCTTCAACCTTTCCGTTGGACTCAATGATATGAGTTGTTAAACCCCACGGATGGCCATCATTTCGTTAGTTTGGGGTTGTGAAAGGTAAAATTATTACCATTGTCTGTAAGGATAAACTGCGGACAGGGGAACTGAAGGGCACTCCAATACAAACTTAGCCATAGTGACTGCCCCAGGTCCCGAAGGGCCCCGCCCTCAACCCACCTGGTCAAGGGGTCAATTGCCACCAGGATATACTTGGACTGGTTAGCTCCTTTTGGGCAGAAACCAATGACATAAAGGGGAAACTGATGCAAAGAAATTTGTGGGTTTACTAACTGTTATGGGGTCTTCAGTGGAACAGTTTTCCCTGGCACTGGGACAGGGGGGGGAGCAAAAACCCTCAAAGTTCATGTTTCCAGTAATAATGAGGCCACAATAATTCTAACATCTTGAACATGCCACCTTGAACTGCCATGTGCGCTCATGATAATGTTAGGGGTTGTGGGTCATGAAAAGTTTACTGTGGAGTTGCTGTTGCTTGTACAACTCACCATTCTACTGATAAGTATTGCTAGCATTTCATTCAACGCCTTGATGACTTGGGGGGGCTACATTATACTTTCCACTGGAATTTTGTCATACATAAATACTCAGATCCAGAACTGCAATGGTTTATCCTCATCAAGCAACCTTCTGGTGTTTTGCTCCTGGTAGGTAAAGGATATTGAAGTTGTAAGCCTGCAGTTTAAAAGGGCCCCTTGGGCTATATACCCCCCGGGTTTTTAAGGTTCTGCAACCAGTGTAACAAAGGGATGATCTTTCGACTTTAAACTTTACACCATGCAGATATACTCTGAATTGCTTATATTCATAAATCACTTAACCCCCTGCTCGGTCACAGTATAATTACATTAATGGCTATTCAGGCCCGGCTGCAGTAAGCCCTGGGTTGCTCCCCCTTCATCATCTTTTTAGGACAGAACTGCCCCCCCAAAAAAGATGCATCCGTCTGTTAAATTATTTTTTAAAATTTGTGTAGTGTAGCACTGGTGCATTGATCAATGCTGTCCAAAGAGTATCAAAGGTGTGTTGACAGTGTTCCATCCATACAACTGGCGAATAAA
>JAKSZP010016313.1:0-59455 GCA_022478985.1 Massospora cicadina | reverse complement strand
AATAACGACCCCCCAGAGCTCTCATCCAGGAATATTCCCGGGTAAGCAACGCGGCACTGAACGCTTCCAAAACTGAAATCATCCTCCTTGGTCGGTTTCAGAACTGCTATACCCTGCAATTAGTTCCCAACCCGGCCCATCTGCTCGCCCACGTTCACACCCTACTAACTCAACACACACCCTCCACTGGTGCTCCCCTTTGTGCCACGTCCTACCATAGGACCGGTATGCCATCTGGGCGTGTGGATGGAGGCAGGCGGATACACGTCAGCAGTAATGGAGTGCCATATTCTGGACAACGTGACGAAGCGAATCGCCTCTCTCAGAGCCCACCCTACTTCCCTTACTGGCAGGGTTTTTTTAGCCAACTCTATGCTCCTATCCAAAGTCTGGTTCAGAGCCTACGCCATCCCCTTCTCCCCAAGCTTCTTCAAATCCTTGTATGCCTTGCTGCAAGGATGGCTTTGGTCAGGCCGCCCTCCACCAGTGCAGCTAGAGGTCATGTTTGGCCCTCATCATCATGGTGGCATGGGCCTGCTTGACTTCAAAGCCCATGCTGCCATGATCCTGGGCACCTGGATCGTGGCCGTCACCACCCCTACACTCCCCTCCCAACACTGATCCCGTGCAGCCCACTCCAACTTCTCCCGAGCCTTGGGCCTCAACAATCCATCAAACTCCCACTCCCTGATGAAATACCTCACATCACACACATCGGCCACAGGTCCTCACGGGACTAAAACCCACTACAAACCAATCCTACTCTCCACGTGGAGCGCTGAGTGGAGATTTCATATTAGCGGACATACAACCCAAAGAGGCCGCCCCTCTCCTCAGTTCATACAAGAGGTACAGGGGCTACTCATCCATGATGGCGTGATCCCCATTTGGCCCCATGTCCTATCCAGGGTGGACTACCTGGACATGATGGACATCCCTTACTCCATTGAGACCCAAAAAACTATCTGGAAATACGTACATCATCCTCTGTTGCAGCCTCAAGTCCACTCCCATGTGTGGCGCTGCCTGAGGCAGGTGTATCGTACAGCTGAGCGCTCTAACGCTTTACACTCATCTTGTGTCGTATGTGGCCAGTATGGAACGCTGTTCCACCGCCTGGAGAAGTGCACCACCTCTAAAGTGATATGGCGCGAACTTCAACGTCTGCTGGGCCAGGATCAAACGCATCCCTTCAGTCTGTCAAGAGATATGTTTGCTCTATCAAAGGCCTTCTCCCTTCCACCCTCCCTCCGTGCTTTGGTGGTTGCAATCGCCATGTGGACCATCCACACGATTGTCTTAGATGCCATCGCTGGCTCCATCCCCACCCTCCCTGAAGCTGTCCACAGATTCTGGTCTCATTTGGTGGACCACTTTCAAGTGTGGATGTTTGGATACCTCCCACCGCGTCGCTGACAGCTGGTCTCCTCCTGGTTCTCAGTCTGGTTCATCAAATCAGACCCCTTCCTCCACACGTGCTCAATAGTGGCTACGGCCCCTTCACACGTTCCCTCCCCCTCCCATAAGTGGCGTTCCCGCTGGCAACAAGAGATAGCATCGCTTCTCTGGGGTGCCTCCCCTGGTACCAAGTTTGTCTCTTCTGAGTCATATTCGGAAGTGTCCATCCCATGGTCGGCCTTCCCTACAATAAATAAATAAGTAATTTGCGCGGATATATTGGGAAATGAGTCCATGATAGTACTATTTAATTAGAAACATCAACATCATCTACTTTTTTCCAAAAATTTCTCTTTGTCATTATAGTATTGTGCTTTATCCAGCAATTGGTGAGTGTATGGACAATTGACTTCTGATACATCTCAGGGTCAAACACTTTTGCTTTAGCCCTTGTAATTACATTAATATTTTGGTATAAAATCTAATGAACGAGATTAGTGTGGGTTCATCATAAACAGGTCAGAGATATCTAATTTATTTCAAGGCTTCTTCTGGTGAAACTGAGCATCCTGAAGATCTAGATACTTCCCCATCTAGATTGCAGGGCCTTTTTCCAATTCTTGTCAGTTTTTCTTTCTAGAGGTCGAGAAAAATTGCTTGAACCTTGCATTTCTTACTTCAGCACTGGGAGGCGTAGTGGCCAGTAGCTCTATATTTGTTGCAGATATAGTGAAGATTTTCTATTATCTTTGTCCTTCAGTTTTTTCTCAACTGTTCATAAACTGTGAGATCCTTGTTTTTGTCAATGAGCTCTAATAAATTTTATGTGTGCTTTGTTTTATTTGAAGCTTTTTACACTATGAAATCATAACCTGAAGGGAGGATTCACCAATCTTGGTTCAATTTAAGCTTCAGTTTGGTACTTTAAGGTTGTGCCCAATTTTTTAGATATTCTATCATATGGAAGGTAAAGGCGTTGTTAGCTAACACCGATACCATTGATTGTTGTAAACCCCTGCAAGGTCAGAGAGCCACATGCATTGTGATCTGAGCATTAACATGGCTTATTGTGTTTTCACCAGTCAGGATCTGAGCTTTTTGTTAAAAATCAATTGTTAATGCTCCAAGGGTTTCCCCTTTCTTAAAAAAACCATAAATTTTGCTTCTGGCTATTCATCTGCTCAAGGCTACCAAATTCATTAATTAAGCATTTTTTGCATCACTTTTTAACAATTTTGTCCCCATGTAATTGGCTAACATTTGATTCTTTGAGAGTTGTCTAGACAATTTATCACAACAACCGCTTTCTGGTAATACTGTATCCAAAGATGACCACTTTTAGATATTGTATAAGATGTCATTCATTGTCCCGTTGTTTACAGGCAATATTTGGGTATTTTAGTTCTTTAGTGGTCACTGTTGCATTGTTGTATTAGTGTAAAAGTAATCCTTGCAGTATTTGATTTATTTTCAGGTGGAATTCCCAAGATGGCCACAAAAGCGCCAGGCATGTTCCTAGAAGGTGCATGCTTCCTGCGTTACTCTCTTTTTCTAAGTCATACAGGTCTTTACCACATATATATATACCTGAGAGTAGGTACATTTGTTATTTTTATTGCCTTGCAGTTGTTTTGAAAGCTAATAATGTTTCTCCAATAGTAGGCGTTTTATCACAACTTTGACTTTAAAAGGTGACATTTAGCATTAAAAGGGCTTTTGATGACAATAATGTGTATTTTCATAAATCAAAAATTTTCTCATATAGGTAATTGTTGGTCTTAGTGACAAAATCAATTTCTCACTGTCTTCACAACCTGTTTTTTTAATTTCGTTAGAATGATCTGTGTTGTCAATACTATTTATTTTTATTGATAGTTTCTAACTCGTTTTCAAAGTTTCTGTACCTCTATATGGATGTAAGACATGGCATACATAAATTCTGGCTCCTCTTTCAATTTGAAAAGACTCAATTACCCCTGTATTGAGCATCAAGTGTATGATTATTAGTTACCTTCCTGCTCAGGTTCTTTGAGTGTGTTGTAAGAATAAAGATATCATTATTTGTGTGGAGACAAATAGCCAGTCAAGTTTTCTTACAAGTGTTTTTTTAGTACTAGATGGTCCTCTTACAAGTGTTTTAAACCCACTCAGGTATCCTCTTATGGAGAGTGATATCCACCTCAATGCAGGTTACTTGAGTGACAGACAAGCCAGATAATACCTTTTACTCATCTAAGAATTAAACCTAACCTAAATTATCTATTCACTTAGAACTTTCTAGGATAAAAATACAAGGAGTTTATTTAGGGAAGTTTGATGCTATATCCATTGGATGGAACCTTAGCAAAAACAGAATTTATTGCCAATTTACTTCATCTCAAAAAAGCATATTTTTTTATAAATAAGTACTTGCATTATCTATCCACCTAATTAACATCTATTGCAACTAGATTATGCCCCTTCTAGGTTGACTTCAAAATAGAGTGTTCCAGCGCCTTTAGCAGGACAAGTAGATTGATCTTTACTAACAGCATGCTTAGGTACTGGAACAAAGTGATCATTCATGGTAGGCTGTTTTTTTGAAGACAACCTACAAACTACCATTAATTAAAATGTTATAAATCTCTGCTATCTCCAAGAAACACCCCAAATTTAAATCAGCGCCCCAGCCCAATTAATCCAAGGATGGGGTTTTATAATGACTATTCACCTTAAAACAAATTCTTCTATAACATTGTCATTAATTACACAAAGATAAACAGTAACAAGGATCAACAATGGGAACAGATCTGAACGTTAAAATTTAGCTTGAAATCAATAAGCAATGTACTGAACAATAGTTGGTGATTGTACAGATGCTAACCAATTCAAATTTAAGACTAAGATGGTTAGGTTGATCAAATATTATTCAACAGTCTCATATTGCAAAGTACTGATCCATCTGATTATACTACCCATCCAATCAGATGAGCTAAGATCTTAACTATTATTATATGCCATTTTTCAAAAATAGTTTTTCACGATAAATCACTAAGAGCCCCCTGTTATAAGCATCAGAACTTTGAGCTTTGGATAATCATGAAGCTATAATTCTTAACTCTGGATATTGGAGCTATTTAACTTAGAGATTATAAATTTCTAAAATTATTCCTGACCAAGAATTTTCACCTTTGCTGTCCTAAACCAAACTAAAGATAATATCAAATATATTCAGTCAATAATTGTAAAGAATAAAAAAATAATCAAATTAAAACTCATTAATAAATATAGGGTAGGTATTTACCCTTTAATGATCATATCCCTGGTTCTTATGATCAGGTTCTTCCAGGGGATTCTAGATTGAGGGCCCAAAAAGTGGCCCTTTCTGTTCTCTGTCATCTTTACCTAGTAGCCCCATTGTTATAGGGCTTCTTGATCTAGTTGCATGATATCATGGAGCAGCCTGTTTAATTTGGTCTTTGAGTGGCTCTAAGCAATCAATCCTCGTGATGCTTCCAAATCAATTCTCACAATATAGCCCTTAACAATAATGAAAAAACTATTGCACATAGGATGATAGGCAGACCACTTACAAAGCAGAAATTTAATTTTTGTATACCAATCTCTAGTATCAGATCACCAATGCGATTTTACCATGAGTTTTTTGGACAGAACGTTGAGATATGTTGGTATAAGAAGTACAAGAAGTGTACTTATGGGTGTTAGTTAAATCATATGATAATCAAGTGACATGATGGGGCGTGTGACTTTGCCATTTAATAAGGGTCAACTAATTAAATTAATATTTTACTAGTGCTCACTTTCAATGTTATCAATAATTATGTTGCTATCATGTTTTATAGTGGATTAATTGACCTTTGGGCACATAAACACCAAAAGTATAAATTTCAGATAATATAATAACTCATAAAAGCTTAAAGTAATTATTATAACCAACAAAACTGTGAATTACAGAGTAAACTTGATTTAACTTAAAATTAGCGAACTAAAGTTTTATTATTTTGATATATATATATAATTCTGAATATATTTTTATTCAGAAATGTATATTAAATCCTATATAATAGAGATATATATTCATTGGAGGATTTTTGACCTTTGGACAGATACCTACCAATAGTAATATGGATGGGCAAATGGAAGAAAAGTTTTTAAAAATAAGATGAACTTCACCACCTGATAGCAATCAAATCTGATCTAATTTACAGTCTTATTGCAATAAATCTTTTTATTGTTAGCAACACTTGACTGATAATAATCGTTCTGATCTAACTTTACCTAAGCTAAAAAACGTACCGTAGGGAAGAATTAAGTTTATGTTTAATAAGAATAACTGATATTCTGCCGCTGCAGCCAAAAGGGCCCCTCCTAATGGCCATTCTAATCCGCTTGGTAACAAGCATACATTCCAGGAGTCCCCAGTGATTGCAAGACAATTTATAAATAAAGCCAGAGTCCCACCCCATCCTGACTTGTTCCATTAATTTTAATAATATCAAATGTTGTCCTGCAGGATTTCCAATTCCATGTCAATCTCACCTATGCACCACGCCATCCATGTTTATTGTGGGATAGTTGACCCCATCTTCATTGTGAAGGTATCAGAGCAACAGGAGAAGTTATTCCCTGATGTTGCCTTATTCAAAGGAATCTTTGATCGCAGTTTTTTTTTTTAGTACTAGATGGTCCCAACCCAAGGGGGGGATTCATTAATGTTTGATTGCATTTTTTTAGTACTAGATGGTTGATCGCAATTTTTTGATTTAGGATTTTAACACCGCAGAGGCAGCTGATGAAGCTGCAAAATAAAGTTTGTGGAGCGTCACACATTATATGTGTGGAACATACCTGCTGGAATAAAGATTCCAATAATTTATTAGTTCTGACGACCTTCTCATTACCTTCCTTATTTTTATTGAACAAAATCTGAAAGAGGGCTTAGTAACATATGTGGTTATCAAGCGGTTTTAGTTACAAAGCTTTTATCAAAGCCAGAGCTCAGCAATAGCAAAGCTATTACAGTTATTGAGCACCATGAACATATCAAGATGACTTTTCTAAAATTCCACAGGCTGCTTTTTTAGAATCCCTGATGCTATAGATTCTAAAATATTTTCTGTGCTCCCTGAAAAGACCCTCATTTATACTGAGTGCAAAAACTTGTTCCACTAGGCACATGCCTGTCCTTTTGAAGGAAAGGCTCTTGAAGATACTGAGGAGGAGATATTATTGGATGACCAATGATCAGATTTTGCAAAAAGTGATGCTGACTACCCTTACATGTGGGGTGAATCACCTGAATATCTAGTTGTGGCCCCTTTGTCACTAAACAGCGAAAAGCACAACAAAAGCCGCTGAAAAGAGCTGCCAAGTGGGCAGCACAAGAATCAAACTCCTTGGATAAACTCTCTGGTAACAAAGACACTGTCAGCTTGCCCTCCTCCCAGCACCCAGCACTGCAAGGGAGTGCCCAGGCAGCAGATCGTCTTGAGAAATACTCAGCAGCATTTAATCTGGAATCGTCTGCCACATTAAACATTATCTAGATAATCTGACGAAAATGACGATGGGCACACTCATGGTAAGACTTACGACGATTTGGACTGTTCAAAAGGTTATAAGAATTTAGCTCAAAACCTCTCCCTAATCCAAAAAAAACTGAATCTACATCCAAACTGAAAATCATATTCAGGTAATAATCTCATCTAAAGCCAAGATGGTCCTATGTGCGCGGCTGGGTCTAATGACCCAGCTCACTGCTCATAGAGATGCCCAGGCACCCAAATAAAGATAGGGACGCTCAACATCACATGATTCAGGGCTTCCACATACTGGGCGATAAAACTGAAATCCTTATACAATCCTCCCTCTGTCATATTTGGCATCCAATAAACACATTATTTTGCAGGAGAGGAAGAAGTGATCAAAAGCTCTTTTTCTTATGAATTACACTTGGTTTCAGTACTGTGGGTTAATTAATAGCCCTACCAAGGGTTAAGCATTGTTAAAATATATAAATAATTTAAATGTTTGGGCACTTGTATTAACATTATTATGGAATAGTATGGAATTTACTCTCTTTGAAATATATGACCTTAATAACTCAGCTGACTATATTTAATTTCTCTTAAGAGTTTCCCAAAAAAATCTCCCATATAGCACCTTTGTTTTTGGTGAATAGAACTGTTGGTTTAATGCTGCAACTGACCATTGGACACTTACTTTTCAATACACAACTGTCATATTGAATTATTAGTACTCAAGTTACACAAAAGACTATATGATCATCTTCTCAGTGATTATTCTGGGTTAATGCACATGACACGACCACATATATAACAGGGAAGATTGTTGTCTATGATCCACATTGACTATATCATTCCCTTTTTAACTTTAATCAAAGAATATCTAGGTTTGATAATACTGTAGTGCAATTTTCAGACCACCTATTAGTTGAAATCACCCTGGCTGAACCTGATCAAACAATTACTCAACATCTTGTAATAAAGCAAGTAATGATAAAATAGTCATTTAGGAGTTCACATAGTGTATGAAACAACAAGAATCTTTACCATATATGGTGTGACCACTCCACGAAAGTATCTTGGTAACATGAGTTCTGATTAAACAACACATCACTGCTGCTGCAAAATGGATAGCCACGCGGTATCATCACGCATCTACAGCAGTAGCGCCCCGCCTACAGCTCTCTCTTGCCAATCTGAAAAGAAACGCCCCAAAAGGGGTTATACTCAGCCTGGACACATAAATGGGTTGAAAAACTTTTTTTCAAGAGTTGGATATTTCAGACTAACAAAGCTTACAGATTTGACTGGTTTCTCTCAAATCACTAAAGGGAGAAATCAATAAGGTACTTTATGAGCCGCTTTACTTCATAGAAACAAGGTACTTCCTGTACCCAGGTTCAAACTAGCACAGGCAAAAATGTTTGCTCCCACAATGAATATCTGAAAAAGTTTACTAATTTAAAACCAACCTGTACTAAGCTGATGAATGTAACTCAGGACATACAACAGTATATATAAAATTAAAACCCACTCCACGCTTATATTTTCTAATATTGTTTGTGTTGTTTCTAAAGAAGAAATATGGAATAGTTAAAGCAGGTCACCCCACCGCTTAAACCCTGTATAGATGGCATTTCTTTATGAGTTCTATCAGACACACTTTAATTAATGCAGCTTTACTCTAAGCCTATATCAATAAATGCCTTCTAAAAACTAGACCACTGCCTGGTGGGTCAGAAGCCTTTGTGGTCGCATTATTTAGAGGTGGATCCTAATGATCTGTGTAACTGGCGCTCAAGATTACTCACCAACGCGGACTCAATAATTATGTCCAAGATACTGTATAAGAGTCTAGGTAAGATTCCACAACAGTCACACCACGAAATCAGTATGGGTTTGTCCCCAAACGCAGTATATGGGACAACATTCATACTGTTACCAATGTATGTCAGTCCATATCAGATGTTGCCCTAATACTCATGGATCAACAAAGGGCATATTATCGTGTGTATTGGATATATCTTAGGCGTCCCTCAAAACCTTTCGCCTTCCTTCTCATTTATTAACTGGTGATGCTTTCAACTGATTCAGCACCATGGCTATCCGGGGCCCAGGGTTTGTTACTTACCTCATTATCTCACAACAAGATTTAAAACAGGGAGAACTTCTCATCCATTTGTTATATAACTTTAAACAAGATCCAGTCCTTCACATTATAGATCAAACTAAGAAAGGCACCACCTTTCCAGGCCAAAACCCTCTCAAAATATTGGCATTTTCAGATGGTTGTGCGGGTAGTGTTTCCAATTAATCAGACGCTCGCTCCCTAGAGCATATCATCATTCAATATGAACTAGTAAGTAACACAAAGATTAATTGTCACAAGACTGAGGTCATTTTTTTGGGTAAGCACCATCTTCTAAGGCTCAATTAAAGTACTCGCCGCCATTAAGCTAGAAAATCAAATTGTCCCATTCCAGGACATCCCCACAATTAACCTGTTCGCCACTTAGGAGTATGGATGGACTCTGGAGAATATGCATCTAAGGTTATAGAGAATAGACTCCTTTCGAGTATCTCAGGCTGTGCAGCTTATCTCCATGGCCATACAACAGGGCTTGTAGGGAACGTATTTTAAGAAAATACCCTGATTCTCTCAAGGGTATGATACACCGCTCATGCCATACCATTTCTACTGCCTTTTTCAATTCACTAAAGACCATATTGCAATCATGATTTTGGGATGGCCAACGGGAACCTATCAGGATTGAAATGCTATTTGGCCCATGTTCCTCAGGTGGCATAGGCATCATAAACTACCATATAAAATTACCCAAATTTAAACAAACGAATTGTTCAAGTAACGTGCCCTACCCAAACGGTCTTCATTGGGCAGCAGCAACAAGATGCAACTTTGCAAGAGCCTTAGGGATGGCAAAACCTACTGCGCCCAAAACTTTGAAACCCTATCTGACCTCTCGTCCTAATAAAGTAGGTTCCATCGAAAAAACAAACAATTAAAGGTATTCTATGGATTTTTAAGTACTACAGTTTATGATTCCAGTTCATTGACCCGCTACCCACTATAAAAAGGGGCAACCCCATCCTAACTCCAACTGTCAATAATGTGCATGTAGTACAGCATCATTTTATTCAAGGGATAAGGTCACTTTAGAATGAATTAATTTTTTAGATTCATTAGATATCCTTTACTTCCCACAAGCCGAAAAGAAGATGTGGAAATATATTGATCACCCTTTACTTGTATTAAAACTAGAGCTCACATATAGAAGTTCCTTACAAGGTCATATCAGACTGCAGATAGATGCAAACCGTTGCCCACCTTTGTCCTGTTTGTAATGGCCCTATCTATCTCTCCCATAGGATAGAGGGGTGTCTGACGTCAAGGGTAATCTAGAGTGAAGTTTCCCATCTGTTCCAGCTTCCTGAACCTAGTACGTTCTACCTTACCCGCGATCCATTTGCCATAAGTTGCTCTCCCCAATTATCCCACTACTCACAGCCCTGATAGCAGCCACAGCATTGTGTTCAATCCAGACCATCGTTTTAATTTGCTATCAACAAGGCTTTTATCCCCAAGGCTGAAACACAATAGCCTTGATGAACAAACCCTGAAGTTATACTGCAAGAAATTTTTATCAAGACAAAAAAGGGAAAGAAGCTAGCGGCTTTCCCTCTTTTTACTCTGAGTGATTTAGCCCATGTGGTAGATGAGAGGTGGATAGTGGCGTATCCCCTACGAATTGCACCTCTTCCGCCTCTGCTCACCACCCAAGAGTTGTTTAGAATGTTTTAAATGATGTGTTAAAAGGTGCAGTGGTTAGAAGCCATCATTAATGGAAGGCGAGTAATGAATGTCACCAAGAGGTGCCCTCCACCATATCAAGTTTCGATGGAAACAATAAATTTTGATTGGTGACATTAAATCAATTGATTCCCTCTCAGACTCAAAAACTTTATCAGTTCATACTCGCTTTTTATAGTATGTATAGCACACCTCTGACAGGTACTGTTGTGACAACCCCTTTACCTTCTAAATGGAACCGGCCATATGTGTTCTGGTCATGGGTGCAACCTGCTGTCTTCTAAAGAGTCATCACCTTCGCGCCAAGCGTTATTGCAGCAGAATGAACATTCTTGACAACAAGTTCAATATTAATCTAATTGGGCAAGTCATATCTGGGTCAAATCAGAAATTATTTATAAGGTTGATCCACCATAATCTTATTGCAAGATATTCTTGACATTAGTGCGCTACGTCCCAGATACACATTTAGTGAACATATAGGGCAGCAGTCACCAATATGTGCCGCTGTAAGGTTCCATTTTTCCCTTTCTGCTGTTTTATTTTAGATAAAAATCTATAAAAAACCAAAGTTTATGTGAGTTTGCGGGTTCTGCTAGACATCTAATGGCAATGATTTCAAATTTTGAAAATTCTGACTAGACCCCGCAGCTGCTTTCTGCTTTTTCCATCCATCAATATGGATGGATGTGTCTGAGGTGTTCTGGCTGAGCTTTTGGATGTTCACCCATATAGTGTTCCAGGCTCTTTTATATTATCAGCACGCTCCATAAAATAATGGTGTGACTCAGTTTTGGTCCTTCTCAGCCACTCTCTGTAAGATGGGTGCTGTCTTGGGTTTGCGTCACAAACAATGACTCATTCTTCCAATCAAATTTTTAAACTGCAGGTAGGGATTATCTCTTTCGCAAAATTGACCTTGGGCTCCGCTAGTGTTCCAGGCCAACCAGTATGAAGACTGGTGGCTCTTTGCTATTTCGCCTTCATTGGTGTACCAACCACTATAAGTCCTGCGTCCAACCTACCAACTAACCACCAACAGCTTCGCCTTTAGCCCCAGGCGTCCTCAGCGTGTGCCCGGCAAGTCCTGCCCCCTTCCTGGATGGCTCAGGCATTTCTGCGCTGCCCCACCCTCGCGACCCTTCACCAACCCATCTGGGAATGCCCTGGCAAGTCCATCCCCCTTCTTGGGCGGCTATGGTACCTCCTGCGCTGCACTCCACTAGGGTTGGTGGCATGTAAGCTCATCCGCTGGTAGCCAGCTGGCCAGGTTCCCGCTGATTCCTCATAGAGATAAGGTATGGTAGCTGGCAGCACCAGCCACTCCAGGCGTGATCAACCGCGCCTTTGGGGATCTCCTATCCTATCTTCCCCACTCTAGTGGCTCTTGCTACTTCAAACAAATAGGAAAAATAGGAAAAATAGGCAAATGAGAGATGTTTATCTAGAGAGAATGAACGACTATTTATACTACTTTCAGGGCTACTGCGCCCAAGTGCTCTTTGGCCAATCATCTGCCATAAATCCCATCGGCCTCTTGATCCCAAAACTCTATCAGATTATAAACTATTCATTCATACTTCATTGCAATTCCCTCTTAGATCCGCTCCTCTGATCACTGAATTATTATTTTAGGTCAATCCATCCTCAGCATAAGTCGCTGGTCGATTGTATATAATTTCATATATAAATAGGAATTCAAGCATCCTCAGTATGAGTCGCCGGTGCTCTGAATTAGTTAACAAAACCATTTTGATCAAGTTGTAACAGATTCATCAGCTTTCCGCTGGAAACTCCCACAACGACCTTCAGATGGCATTTTGACGGCAAACGCAGCTTCTGTTGAACCTAAAATTTGAACAAATATATAACATTAAATAGTATTAAACTAGGCGATTAGCCGGCAATTACAGCTGACTGACTGAAACTCCTAATTCAAATACTATTGGAAGGATTCATCTGGTTTAAATTCTGACATTGCCCTCCCCTTAACCAAATGATATCCTTCTTCATGACCCACCCCAATGGTGGATCAAGACCTTCCAGCGCCCTTCTCAAAGGAGCGCTGGTCTTAACCAGTGGCATTCGCCACTCTATAACCAAAACCTCCAACTACTCAAGCAGCCCACCAGCAAAGCCCCCTGTAGTGAGAACCAATGTCGTGAAATTGACCTTGGGCTCCGCTAGTGTGCCAGGCCAACCAGTATGAAGACTAGTGGCCCTTTGCTATTTCGCCTTCATTGGCATACCAACCACTATAAGTCCTGCGTCCAACCTACAAATAAACCACCAACAGCTTCGCCTTTAGCCCCAGGCGTCCGCGGCATGTTCCCCAGAAAGTCCTGCCCCCTTCCTTGTTGGTTTAGGCACTTCCGCGCTGTCCCACACTCGCGACCCTTCACCAACCCATCTGGGCATGCCCTGGCAAGTCCATCCCCCTTCTTGGGCGGCTATGGCACCTCCTGCGCTGCACCCTGCTAGGGTTGGCAGCATGTCAGCTCATCCGCTGGTAGCCAGCTGGCCAGGTTCCCGATGGTTCCTCATAGAGAGGAGGTATGGTAGCTGGCAGCACCAGCCACTCCACGTGTGATCACCCGCGCCTTTGGGGATCTCCTATCCTATCTTTCCCACTCTAGTGGCTCTTGCTACTTCAAACAAATAGGAAAAATAGGCAAATGAGAGAAGTTTATTTAAAGGGAATGAACGACTATTTATACTCCTTTTTAGAGCTACTGCACCTGAGCACTCTTTGGCCAATCATCTGCCAGAATACCCATCGGCCTCTTGATCCCAAAACTCTATTAGATCATAAACTATTCATTCATACTTCATTGCAACTCCCTCTTAGATTCGCTCCTCTGATCACTGAATTATCAAATTAGGTCAATTATCCTCATCATAAGTCGCTGGTCGATTGTACATAAATTCATATAAAAATAGGAATTCAAGCATCCTCAGTATGAGTCGCCGGTGCTCTGAATTAGTTAACAAAAACATTTTGGTCAAGTTGTAACAGATTCATTAGCTTTCCGCTGGAAACTTCCACAACGACCTTCAGATGGCATTTTGGTGGCAAACGCAGCTTCTGTTGAACCTAAAGTTTGAACAAATATATAACATTAAATAGTTTTGAACTAGGCGATTAGCGGCAATTACACCCAACTGACCGAAACTCTTAATTCAAATACTGTTGGAAGGATTCATCTGGTTAAAAATCCGACAATCTCCTAACCCAGAAGGCAATGAGGTTTCCTTCCACTGCATGTGTAGCAGAGTTGGTTACCTATCAAAATCAGCACCTCAGCCAACTTGCGGGGTTTCATTATGAGGGTTTTGTTTGTTCTTGCAGACACTTTCCCGCCTCCCCAACCCACTGTTATGTGCTAGAGTGAGTGTATTTGAGTGTTAAGTTTAGATTCTTTAGGAAAGCCAAAGTATGTGAATCAATTGATGCCTTTGTTGACTACTAAACAGCAACCAAAGGTGGAGATGCCTTGTGTGGCCAGAACTATGATTTCCTCTCCTGAGGGTGACCCGGTATTAAGTACAGAAAATACCCCTCCACCCAGTTAAGTCTCATAAGGTGACTAATTACTAAGATCGGGCATATTTTTAGTTACTAGTGAAGATCTAGTGGGCTCTCATACGGTATCTGTGACAGCTCTACTGGATATGGGACCAGCTGGGAACTTTATGAGCTTGCAGATCACCCAGGATTTGGATCTGGATCTTGAAGTTGGGTCCTCAGTCTTGAATGCATTGTCAGCCTTGATGACATGTTATGCGGTGAGATGCCCCATGCTGTTCTCAGTGCATGGGTATGGTTTCTATGATCAGTTTACTACTATTCCAGACTTGTTGTTCCCCGTTTTCCCTGAGCTGGGTGGTGGCAGTAACAACAGGTTAGCATTGCCCTAGAGCCCAGTGTTTTGTTGTTTGCGAATCTGCATGCATGTTGCTAATTTCAGCTTATTAATAACTTTTCTCCTGATGAAGCAGTTGGATTGATTGTTTCAACTCCTTCCACCAAAGCGCTGCTGGCGGATTTCCCTTCCATCTTGGCCTGGTACCAGGTTATTAATATGGAAGAGGCCAACCGTCTTCCCTCCCACTTTGATTATGATCTAAACTTCCACGTTTAATTGATGCGATAAACATCAACTGTCACCTGTACCCTTATACAGAGCATGAAGACAGGCCCTAAAGGTGTGGTTTTTGACATGCTCACAAAGGGCTGGGTGTTTAAGGCCACCTCTCCAATTGCTTCTCCCATAGTTTTTGCTCATAAGGCTGATGGCACATTGCGCCCCTGTGATAATTATGGGCATAAAAAATTTTTACTGTTCACAATTCCTGTCCCCTTCCCCTCAAGAAGATGATTAGTCAGGCGATTTCTAAACCCCAGTTGTTCCTAAAACTCGATCTCATGTATGAGTTCAAACAGATTCAGGTGATGGAAAGCCAGGATTGGCTTATGGCAGTTCATACCAGAAGAGGAATCTTCAAGTTCCGCGTGATGCCTTTTGGCTTGAAAAATGCCTTGTCCACTTTCCAATGGATTAATGACATGCTCAGTGGTCTTCAGCTCACTTGTGCGGTGGCATATATTGATTCTATCTTCGTGCATTCCCCACTCTTGAGAATTATGAGAAAGATCTGGAGGCAGTGCTGGCGGTGTTACACAAGGCTGACCTCTATGTAAAGCCTCCAAGTTCGAATTATTTAGGTAGAATGGTATCTTCCTAGGTAATTTGGTCCTGAAGGATGGATATGCGATTCCTCCCAGTAAGCTCAAAGCAATCCACATGGGGCCTACCCCACCACCCAGAAGAAGCTGTGGACTTTCTTGAGTTTAATTATATACTTAAATAAATTCTCTAAGTCCTCTCGCAGCTAAACGCCTTGCTACATTTCTTAATTGGAAATTGTTTCGATTCTTATGGACTGAAGTGTACCAATGGGCGTTTGACGGCATCAAAAAGTTTTCAAGGAACCCCCATTCTCCACCATGGCGACCTCAACAAGCCTTTTACAATACCATGCGACGCCTCTTTAAATTTAAATGTGAGCTATGCTGCTTAAAGTGCATGACATAAAGAAACATCCAGTAGCATGTTCTTCGCGCAAGTTCACTTCACATGAACAGTCCTGGGCCATTTATGTTAAGGAGTTGACTGTTGTATCATGGTCGCTGACTCACTGGCAGCATTTTCTGCAGAGGGCGCCACAGGAGGTGATCATCTGGATGGATCATCAGGCTCTGATGTATTTCTGAAACCCCAGAAGTTGTCACACCAGCACGCTCAGATGTTCTGTGACTTGTAAAGCTTTGGTTTTAAGCATGAGTTTATAAAAAGGGTCGTTAATTATTCTACCTGGTCTGCTGAGTCACAACCCTTCTCTAAGTCTGACAGAGGAGAAGATGTAGGAGTTGGTAATAGTGATCCCTTCTGCCCAGATTCTTACTTTACTCCTTTGCATTTTTGAGGCCCATCTGGGCACCAGATGTGCCATTGGTATCTCAGTTTTTATGGCAATTTAAACCTCATATGTAGAGTGTTGGAGCTGTCCAACCAGTTGGGTGCACTGGGCTACAAGCATACTCATTACTTGGTAATGAAGGGTCAGCTTATGTTCTGTGACCAGGTTTGTGTACTTTCCAGCTCTGGGATTAAGGAATCTCTCCTCACCATGATCCTCCGGAGTTGGGTCACCCCAGGCTAAAGAAGTGCCTCGATATGATAAAATGAACGTTCAATTAGTGGGCGTCTCCAGATCTGCTGGCATGGATCTCCAATTGCATGACATGTGCACGTGATAAGTTATATTACTCAAGAAAGGATGGCCTCATCCATCCCCAGAAGCAGGCACAGGGCCTGTGGACTTCAGTGTCCATTATTTTAATTGTTTTACCCTGTTTCAATGGGTTTGTCATGATCATGATGTTCATGGACAGCTTTGCAAAATTCTCCTTCTCTATTCCTTGTATGTCCGCCATTACTTACGAAGAGAAGTCTCAGCTTTCTGTCCAATATCTCTTCTCAATGTTTGACGTGCCCCAAGGGGTGTTAAGAGATTGGGGGCCACAGTTTAAGGCTTGTTTTGGAACACCATTTTTGCTATCTAGAAGATCCAGATGTACCAGACCCTGGCGTATTATCATCAGTTGGATGGGCAGAAGTAGAGGGCCACCCAAACCTCAAACAGTACCTCCACAGTTATGCCTCTGCTGCGCAGGATAATTGATCTGCAATTTTCTCATGGCGCAGTTTGCATGCAGCAACGCTACTCATTCGTCAAAAGGGTTCTATACCTATGCGGCTACACTTGAGATACATAACCTCATTCATTATTGGTCCTTGTACTTACCCTAAAGTACCTGTCATTGAAAAGTAGATGCAGCAGATCCAGAGTCTTCAATTTCTGGTTTGGTAGCACATGATGAAGGCAATAAGTAATTAAAAGTGGTTTGTGGATTTCAAACATTTTCCCACCCATAAGATTATGGTGGGTCACGGGTGATGCTGGATATGTGACACTTACATTTGAAGGTCACCTCACAGAAGTTCGCAAGCAAGCGTTCTGGTCCTCATGTGGTGGAGGAGTATATAACCAAAGTGACCTTTTGGTTTGCCCTTCCTGTGTATTGGAAGCAACACTTGGTCTTCCATACTTCTCAATTGTTCCTGTTTTAGGGAAGGCGCCTGCTGACCCAACCTGTGGTGATTGAGGGTTTGGAGGAAGTGGAAGTGAAGGCCAATCTGGCATCATGGAAATCTCATCACTAGGTGCAATCTTGTTGTCTTGATGGAAATTTCCTTCCTATTAAGCAGCTGGGTGAGTTCTTGCAAATGCACCAATTGATGCGATTTAGCAGATGCCTTATACACCGCACATCTGATGCTCCACAGACCCTCAAAAGATTGCTGCTATCTTGATGATAAAGCTACTTAAGGCACACAAGAATGTCACGCTTGCTCAGGCTACCAGTGAGGGTGCTACCCCAGTTCAACAAGGGAAGGATAATGTAAGCCTTGAGGAAACAAACCATGCAGTTTGATTGATTAAATCACCCTTATTTATACAAAAAAAGAAAAAAGTCACTGGCTGACCCCCTTGTCGCCTTCTGCAAATTAGCCCATGTAGTAGATGAGAGGTGGGTAAAAACGTATTCTCTGCAAATTACACCTCTTCCACCTCTGCTCACCACCCAAGAGTTGATGGGTAAAATTCAGAAGTTATTTTCAGGAGTGGAAGTAGTTAGAAACCATCACCAGTGGAAGGCGAGTAATGCACATCCCTAAGTGATGCCTCCACCAGTTATTTTGACTGAAAACAATAAATTAGTGGTTGGTGTCATTAAAGCAATTGATTTATTCCCAGAATCAAAAGTACCTATCAGCTCTTTTCTTATTTAATATCACAAGTGAGCCCATTCCTGACAGGTATGGGCGTGAAAAGCACTTTACCTACTAAATGGAAACTGGACATATCTGATCTGGCCATGGGTGCAACCTACTATCTGCTGAAGGATTCATTGTCATTTTAAAGCGCAATCATGGTGGAAAAATTATTCTTGCCAGCAAATTTGATTTAATATGATTTGGTGGGTCAGATACAACTCAGGATTTGCAATTATTTAGATATTCAGTTGGTATAATTAAATAGTGAATATTCTCAACAATTATATGTTTAGAATAGTTCCCCATTCAGCAAAAATATAGGGAAGCAGTCCCAACTTGTACTGCTTTTTCTCCATTGTATATCCCTTCTCGCCATTATGTCTCAGTAAAAGAAAAATAAAACAAAAAGTTATCTGTGAATTTAAGAGTTCTTTTAGATAATTAGTGGCAACGATTCCTAATTTTGAAACTCCCTGGCTAGTCCTCGCAGCTGCCTTCTGCCTTTTCCATCCATCAATATAGATGGCTTTACCTGAGGTATTCTGTCAGGTAATCTGAGTGTTCACCCATCCAGAGTTCCAGACCAGTCTTATTATTATCTGCACGCTACATGATAAGTACTGTCTTAACCCATAGTCATCAATATCACAGCATCCACTATTGGTTCTTTCAGTATATGCCTTGTAAATAACACCCCAGACAAATCAATGAAAATACACGATCCTTGGAAGTTGACAATTAGTCTCATATCTGAAAAATTAGAACAGCACCCCAAAACCATTCAGTCTTACCCTTGTTTTATACCCCTTATCCCTGATGACAGGAACATATTTAGTTAGACTACTATCCTGGGGACTCAGGCTTCTATGCAAGTTTTCTCTATTATTTAATTTTTCTTATTTTTACTATTGGTAGTGTTGGTCCTATGGTCCTCCTACATTGAATAAAACAACAAATTAACTTATCTTGGATATAGTTATCTGTCTAGCATTCTATTGAATTAGTATATCTAAATAATCTCCTAGTTAATAGGAGCTCCTAGTCCTAAAATTCCATATATGTTTGAGGTACCACATATTGAACTCATACTAATGAAAATAGTTTTCTCCCCATCCATTTTAACCATACACCGCATAAGAATAGGTGCATTAGATAAATAGTTATAGTAAAATCTTTCTGTATACCTTATTTCAAAATAGGAGTCGATGTTTCTATCTGAGAGATGTTAAGTTTTGTCTTTTAATCTATCAAGGTAACTTCAATAATATTTTTAGTATTATATTTTAGTTCTAGTTTATTTGAGGTAAGCCAACCATGGGAAAAGCTATTAAGAGAAAAAAATGGACTGAAACGCATAAATGAGCAAAAATGGCACTGAGCCAAAAAAACCCAAGTGGCAACGGAGAAGCACTAGTCAGCCATGATGGAGGGGGTGGATGATCAGGAGCGCTTCATTGGCATTGTCATATGCTTGAAGCTAGACTTGGCTAAGGCATAAAGCAAGAGATTGGGGCATTTTTTGGATGAAGTTTCATGTCTCCCATGGGAGGACCAGGGTAAAAACCGTGCATATTGATTAGGCGCCTAAATGTCTGGTAAGGTTGTGATCAGCTTGAATATGGGCGTCCAAGAGCTTGATGAAGGTGGCAATGGTGGTTTTTGTGATTTTGGCTTTTAAGTTTTTTCCACTGCCATGACATTCAGGATGGATTTGTTGGCCAGTTTGTGAATTGAAGGAGGGTCCATTTATTTACAGTGGTAAGGGCAGCTGGGACAGCAGGAAGGAGAAGACTTGCCACAAGAGATGCAAATGGCTTAGCTGCAGCTTTGTAGAGAGGACAAAAGACAGGTGAGGAAGCTCATCAATAGTTAACTGATGGTCAGAGAGAACGGGATGGCGTTTGTTTGGGGTGTAAAAACAAGGAAAGAATTCGGTTTCAAAGTCTAATTCAAAAACCATCTATTAATCAGAACAGGCGGTTCAATGGAATCCCCAGATTCCAAAACCTTAGCCAATAAGGCCCATGGGTTTTAGTTGGATTGCTTTGTGACATATTCATATTTTATATGATTTGGATGGCAAATGGGAGGGAGAATTGGAGTGAATTGGAATTTAAGCCTGAGCATGGGTAACTGGAGGGCGAACAAATGTCTGAGGATGAGCAGGCTGGAGGAAGGATGTTTGAGCTTAAGGTCTGACAATTGAACAGATGGTGGGGCTATGGGCAATAAGGTACTCAAGATTATTCTATTAAAAGGGTTTCAGCATCATAATTGATGTCAAAAGTAGTTGCAGCAGTATGCAGACATGTCTTCTTTAAATATCAATTTTAAAACAGAGAGGGTAAATTTGGCATCCGTTAGCAATGCATGCCCAAAAGAAATGGTCTGGTGCAGAGGCTACATAGGACTGAAGAGGTATTTTTAGAGGATGTCTGCATTTAAAGGGGTGAAGGTAGCAGTAGAATGGAAAGCTGAAAGACGCTTGACACCCTAGGAACTATTAATTGGAGGATGGAGTCTGAGCCATAGGCAGAGAGCCCCAACATAAGCTCATACAACTTTTCAGGTGGAAGGTGAGACGAAAGTTTGGTAGTTCTCACCACAATTGTGTTGCTGGTGGGAAGGCAAGTTTGAGCTCTGAGGATATGAGTGTTTTTGTAAAATTAATTTGGTTGCTGATGCTGTGACAGCGTCCTATTAAAAGAGTAAAAATTTCAAAATAGCCCTTCAAAGGGCAGAAATTAATGTTTTACACCAGTGTGAAAGTGGCATGGAAATAGTGATGATTGCCTTTTCAGCATTTAGGAATAACTGAATGTAGTCAAAGTGGAGGCAAAATCTGATGTTGGAATGAGGGTGGTTGAGAGGGTGTGGGCGGATCAGATGGGCACACATGAGGTTGAGATTCAAGTCCTATGGAGGAACATACTAACAGTCTAATTGATCAGGACTAATTTAAATAGTATAAACAAATTTTATGATGGGGCAGAAAACGCTAGAAGTCGTTTCGTCACTGCCCTATACTGGAGCAGTGGACGGTGAAGCCATGGACATCATGGTGTAACATTAGTCAGGGCTCATAGTAGTTTTAGTTAAGTTTATAAATTGAAATCGCACAAAAGTGAAATTGAGTGAAAAGAACCCATTTTTTGTTTTTATTTAAGTCACCATCATATTAGTCCTTAAATATTGCATCCTTCATTAACACACTTACTGATCTCTATTGATATAATTTTTTACAGTTACTAAGGTCAGATGACAATACATTAATCCACCTTGATTTCTAGATTTTGATATATTTGGGGAAGGCTGACCATGAGATGGACACTTCTGATATACCTACTAATCAAAAACTAATATCACTCTAGGCACCCCAGAGAAGCTAACGCTGTCTCCTGTTGCCAGTGGGAACGCCAATTAAAGTAAGAGGGTTATTGTGAGTAGCATCTTGGGCCATTATTGAGCACGTGTGAAGGAAGGGGTATGATGTGATGAACCATACTGAGAACCAGGATGAAACCATTTTCTTTGATGAGGTGGTATATATAAACATCCAGACTTGGAAGTGGTCCGTAAGGTGTGACTGAATTAGGCGTATAGACTCCTGGAGGGTGGGAATAGAACCTGAGATGGCATCCAGGACAACTGTGTGTATAGTCTACATAGTGATTGCCACCACTAAGGCTCAGAGGGAGGGTTGTATAGGGGACTCCAAGGACGAGGAGAAAATGTTCCTAAAGAGGCTGAAGGTCTGTGTTTGCTCATGGCGGAAGAGACGCTAAACCTCACGCCATATCGCCTTTGATGGTGGACACTCTTCCAGGCATAGAACCAACATCCCGTTTTGGTCACACAAAGCACATGTGGAGTGTGATGCGTTGGATTGTTTTTAAGTATGCTATACCCGTTTCAAGCAACGTCACACTTGGGATTGTACTTGTGGCTGTAGAAGATGGTGATGAGTGTATTTCCATATGTCTTTCTGGGTTTCTGGGGAGTATGGGATATCCAACATGACCAGATAGTCCACTTATGCCATGGTAGTGGGCCTCCTGGATACTAAATTATTCGATACGGCTTCCCCATGGACCTCCTGTTTGAATTGAGGAATAGGACGCCCCCTCTGTGGGGTATACCCGCCTATTGTAATCTTCCATTATGCACTCCTCATGTTAAATAGAATCAGTTTAAAATGGAGAGGGGTCCTGTGAGGGCCTGCTTCAGATGGGTGGTTTGCAATATATATGAAGAGAGTTGGTTTTTTGGGGTTGCGGAGGCCGATGGCATGGGCAAAGTTGTATCATGCTGCTCATGATCAGCGTTGGGTTGGAAGTGAGGGGTTAGTCACTTAAGCATTCCATTTATCCAGAATCCTAGATGCCTGGTCCACGTGGTTAAGTAGACCTTTTCCCCCGCTTAGGTATGAGCCATAAAATACTTCCAATCACACCAGGGGAGATTGACCTAGCCAAACCCATCCTTGTAAGATAGCATTAAGAGAAGTAAAAAAAGATGAGGAGAAAGCGATACATGGGCTGCAAACCACACTTTTGATATTAGCATAGTGTTGGCAAGCACTACTCTACCTGTTAAGCTGGTTTGTTGACCCCTTAGTGACACAATACGCTTTGTTATGTTAGCTAGTAAGTTGTGTTCCATTATTAAATTGGTATATCCACCCGCCTCTATCCATGCTCCCATATGACGCACTGGGCCCTCAGTGGTCCTGGACACAAAAGGTAGCATGAAATTAGTGTTTTGGGGTGGTTGAGTGGGTAATATGATGACAAACTGAACTACTGGGTCTCTCTGATTGAGGGGCGCTGGAGACCAGTGTGTTCAGTATCTACCAAGAAGATTGATTTCTGTTTTGGATGTGTTATGTGCTGCAAAACTACCCTTAGAGTATCCCCAGATTGCGGACTCCAGTGTGTGCATCCTGGTTGTTGGATACCCCAACCACACATAATCATCTGAAAATGCAAGTAACTTAACTGGTGCTCAGCCTTGCTTTTTTACACAAGTAAGACGTGCGTTTACATTGCGGATAAGTGGGTTAAGGCTAAAATTGTATAAAAGTGGGCTCAGAGGGTCTCCTTGGCGAAGGCCCCTCTGAGGGCGCACCTCATCAGTGAAGAACCTAGTCCTTGTATTGCCATTGTAGCTGATTCAGTAAGCATCATTGCCAACTGATAAATCTTGGGGGGAAGGTGAAACAGGTGAGGTATGCCCTGAGGTATTCCCAGTTTACCCTATTATATGCTTTTCTTTAGTCCAAAAAATCAAGCACCCCAGTAGCAGTGGATAGACATACATTAGCTACTGTATGTATGTTGTCTTAAATTAACCTTTTGGGAATAAAGCCAAATTTCTCTAAGGATATCAACTCAGATGCAATGAACCTTAATCAATTAGCCATTATCTTTGTTAATATTTTAGTATCAGTGTTAGTGAGGGAAATAGGGCTCCAGTTTGCTAAGTCCAGCTTATCCCCTTATAAAAAATGTTTCCATGTAAGCCTTTTGTTCCCCTGGGAGCAGGCATGTCTCTATGAGACACTTGTTAATTAAGGCTAACATTAAGGGGGCTAAATATTTGAAATATTTCTTATAAAACTTGTAGGGAATCCCATAGGGCCTGGGATTTTCCTGTTTGGTGAACCGCAAACAGTATACCAGAATTAATCTTGGGTTGTTAAATTTTAAAGTTCTGGGTAACAGGAAACGATGCAAATGTGTGTGCTGGTTAGAAATTTATCTATTTTGTTTCAATTGACTGGTTTGGCCCTGTACAACTCGGAATAATACATTCAAATCTTGGTCTATATTTCTGCCAGCGTTTCTGAGATGGATTTGTCTGAGCGCCTTACCTGTGTACAGGCCAAGTTTTGGTGCAGGGCGGAAAATTGGCGGGAAAAATATGTGGAGCATTTTTTCCCACAGTAATGTTTTTTTCTTAAACTGTACACAAATCGGTATTTATGTTGTATGATCAGCGCATAAAGCCATGCTGACACTTCGGCCCATTTGCAGCCCCAAGCAGTGCTGTACCCTGTCCGGAGGACTTAATTCTCTAAATGTTCCACCTCCGCCAAGGTGCGTTTGATAACTGCCAAGGCAGCCCTAATACGTGACAACGAAATGTGGCATGCTTGTTAATGGCGACTTTTTTTAAAATTTGATCAAGTTGATATGATTCCACATAGAAAGGAGTTGTGAACTCCTGTGTTGATGTGGCGGTGTCCATCCAACTTGAGAATGCAGGTATCTTGAGATTGTCTGGGCGAACCATCTAGTACTAAAAAAAAGAGATTATCTGGGCGAAATTTACTCTATTTAGATTTCTGTTGCACCAGATTTGACAGGGTGAATGTCACTGAGACCATCCTATGGTCTGAGAAGTCTATCTTCGTCATTTCAAATGTGATATATGGGAGCTAAAGTCCATTGATTCCAGAATGAAGTCTATATGGGACATAGACATAGACTGCCCATTGTTTAAATGTGGACGTGAAATGTTATGTAGTAGTGGTGCCTTTTTGGGATGGTATCAAAGAGACCCAAATTAGCTTTCATTGCATGAAATTGAATATGTCCCTGTGGTGGATTATGTGAGGTTGGCCAATGATTTGTGGTTGGGCTGTCCCAACAGTTTAGGTCGCTGACCACAAAGGATTTGGATGGGATGGGAAGGGAGGCTACGTCCAGGATGAATTTCCGTCAAATTTATGCATAGGTCGGGGCATATATGTTAACTATGTGTGCACTTTGGATTCCCATGAAAGGGTCAAGATGAGAGCACGTCCATCAAGATGTGTTGTTTTTTATAAAAATTTAAAATTGCAGTTCGCCCATATCAGCACCCCACAGTTCAGCGACCAAAAGGATTGGGAGATGGACCATGGTTGCCCATGTGTCCTCAGCGTCCTGCGGACAGTGGTTTCCTGGATTGCCAGGATGTCAACAGGTGATTATTTTCTAGGAAGCTCAATTTTTAGCCTGGGACGGCGAGTCCTTGAGTCCAGCGATGTTCAGCGTCTCTATTGTGAAGGATACCCCCATCATTCCTTAGGAGTGAAGTAAGGCCCCTCAGTCCCTGCCACTCCTTGCTGCCATGCAAGCTCATCCAACTGTCTTTGTTGGCAAGTGTTTGAGGCTGGCGTATCATTAGATACATAGTTATTCTCTTTGATGGCTTCTTTAGTCGTTGCTTTCTTGCCTGATTGGTTTGACTTTTCTTTGAGGTTTTTTGCATCTTTGAGGTTTTTTGGTGCATTGTCAGGCTTGTCCATCAAACTTCTCCAAAAAAAACTCTGCAATATCCAGATTGGAAAATCTACTTACATTTGCTGTGCATGAATCCAATGGGTGTGTGTTATTCACATATTGCAGGTTTGAGGGCTGGGTCCCCCCATCTGATTGGTTGATCTTTTGTAATTTCACCAAAGCAAAAACTTGTCCTGGTCAGCTTGGATCTGGTCTGGGAGATGGCGGTGGCCGCTGCGGCTGCTGCCTTGGCCTGTGCTTGTCATTGCTGTTTTGCTTTTTCATTCTTGTGAGGACACAGGTTTTACCTGGATATAGCACCCCGGTTCACCCCATGGGAATGCTACACTTGAGTCTACTATGGGCTCATTTTTCCCTTTCCCCATTGCTTCCAAGAAAGCTTCATTATGGGTAATTTCCTCTCTTGTGGAACAGGTGTGTATCTTATGTCCAAACGCCTGACAATGAGAGCATATGGGTGGTGCACTATCAACTGTTACTCAGAACGGTTAAGTCTGTTGTTTGTTGATGGTGATTATTGTGGTGTGTGGGATCTGAGTTAGGTCCTCTGCTACCCCTGAGAATGGGGTGATCACCGCTATCGCCTTACCTGTGCTGAGTTCAGGCATCAGTAAAAATTCTGCATTTCAAAGGATCAGATTTCCCTGTAGCTATGGAGTCCTGCTTTGAGATGACTCTCAAGGACTTCACGCTTGATGGTCGTAGGGAGGAAATCAAAAGTCACAAAAATTTGATTTGATTTTGTCCATTGCACGCGCTTGGTTTTGACCACCCATTGACCCTCCAGGGGGTCAACCACCACGCACAACTGTGCAGCTTTGTCTGCTGCATTTGCTATTTTGAGCCCAAGATCCACCTAACTGTGGGTCACTGTGTTTGGTGCTTGTACACTAATTCTGGGAAGTAAATGCATACGTTTCCACAAAACAATTCCCTAAGAGCAGCTAAATTAATGACCAGGTAAACTCAGACTCCATGTTCCACTGATGACAGTGGCTGTGAGTGGGGAGTTTTAACGTACTGGTTACACTTGTTTGCCATTCCAAAATTTCCAGCAAAAATTTCACCACAGTTTTGTTGTTTTTTTTCCAATCCACTGGTGTCCCAGGGGTGTTTTTTAACTTTAGGCGGTGTGAGCTGAACCTGTGTCTTTTACCACATTTGCCCATTCCTTACTCAGAAATTGTCACATACTCATCTTCCCTTGCTGATCATCAAACTTCTCTGTCTTGAATCAAAATGAATTACAATTTCTGGTTGTAACGGGAAAACCTTGATTTCTTAATATTCATAGTAGAATGAAGATTTATATTTAAGAAGTAAACGTTTTATATGGTTATAATCATAACAGTTTATTGTTACATCTGGGCAGTCTAATATTGGGTTGATTTGTTAGCCTAAATGGTTTTGTCAAGAGGTTGGTGGCCATTTGGCAAATTATCAAGTTAATCATTTTAGTAAGTGTTAAGTTATTGGCTGATTTGATAGTTTAAATGAGTTTTAAGCAGTTGATGATTTTAGGTTGATTCAATAGGTTCAATTTTCTATAAGGGTATTTAATCTCAATCTACCAAATCACTTTTAACCAACTGTAATACAAATATTCTATGCAACAGGGAAACAAACATATTCAAGTTTTTATATTATTATAAAATAAACTCTATTTTGACATAACCTAATTCACCAACCCTTATGCTGTCTGCCATGTTTTGCCAGCTAAAGCGGGCGCTGAGCAAAAAGGTTTCCCCAAAGCTTCCTTGCCATCTGATATGGCTTCCTAGGCTGATAAGTTAGGGGCTATATTAGGAATTCTTTACTATGTAGTCCCTTTGTTTGGCTAATTTGCAAATAATTATGAGTAACGGCTCCCCTTCTGTGTTGGGCACCACTAGTGCTAAAAATAAGCTTTAATTAGAATTATATAAATCCATGGTCTTTCAATTTGTTTAGACAATGGTATTAAGTGAATATCCATGTTTACATATTGTAAAATTAGTTACAAAGTATTAAAACTTATAAAAATCTTTATTTTTACTATAATAAAATTATGTAAGTAAACTGATTTCAATGGATATGTGTTTTAGAAGTCAAAGACACGAATTTTTTATGTTATGTCCTTTGGTTACTATCAATAGATATACTTATTGTAATTAAATATTTCCTTCTAAATAAATCTGCCACTAGCTCCCATGCTAAGGAAAAGCCTGGATTCCAATATAAAGCTTGAGAATTAACCACATAGTGCTCAGTCTGAATGATATCACCATCATGTTAGAATGAGGAGGGGAGGAGTGTTTGGACTAGGTTGGTAGTAAGATTGGGTGTGGTTGGATTCTTAAACAGGTTCTCACTCCTTGAATTTCTTGCATGTTTTTATAACTATGAGTAAAACAGGTATAAAAAAATATTGCAACACCCAGTATTATTAAACAGGGTGCAGCCCTTCCATAGGCCTTATCAAGAGGGTCTTAGGATCTTAAGTATTTAGGTGTATATAAAAGTAAAAATGTAGTATTTATGAGCCCCATTCTTTAGAAGCTTGGGAAATAAAATTTACCCAATACTTATAACGTGCAGGCTATAGGAAATTGTAGCTAAAATACTGATGATAGTATGGTTTGAGCTCCTTGAAACTTAACTGTGTTATTTTCAAAATATGTCAATTATTGGGGTTTGATTGTGCAAGTTTGGTTCTTTTGTTATTCTATTTACATTTCTAGCCTTTAGATTTGATGATACGATTTTTTCTATTGTGTGCCCTTTCTGTTTGAACCCACTTTTGTAAATTCTAATTGTGATATTTTTCAGCTGAGAAAGCTCCTGGTTGAGCCCTTTGTTTAAATGAGGGAAGTGCGCTTGTTTTGCTAAAAATGGACCTTCATCTAAAACATAAATCCGCTTACTTTTTATGTACTGCTCCGCTAACTTGGAAACAGTGATGTTTTTAGCTTTGTGGTTGATTAAGGGTAGGGTGGGTTTCACAGGGTGTAACAGCCACCAATCATCTTTTATCCAAAGTATGCCTCAGGTCATTAAACTTGGCAAGAGGAAGAGCACTAAGGTTAATGCTCCTTCTAATCCTGAAGGGATGAAAAGTTTTTTAAGTTTGATAGTTGTGGCAGAAGACCTACATTTTCATTAAAATTTAAGAATTTATTACTAATAGTTCTAGTTTATATGTTTATTCTTGATTAGTCAATATACTATCCTTTAGGCTACCAAATAAATTCATATCTGAAAAATTTTATGCCACATAAGTTGATTCAGCTGATGATACACATACTGTTTTTAAAAAATTTAATACTCATCTGT
The DNA here is from genome assembly GCA_022478985.1 of Massospora cicadina. Lineage (NCBI taxonomy): Eukaryota > Fungi > Entomophthoromycota > Entomophthoromycetes > Entomophthorales > Entomophthoraceae > Massospora > Massospora cicadina. The sequence goes on along the minus strand of JAKSZP010016313.1, from coordinate 30,699 downwards.
GGAAAAAAACAAATACATAGCATAGATTTTTTAGTTTTTTATCTAATAGTGCTAAATTTGAGCTAAAAAATACAATAAATGTTTTAAGATTTTAATAAGATAACAAAAAAATTTACAATTGCAATAATATTTTCTTTACCTATTAAAAATGGGTCAACCTGTGGATAATACTTTACCAATTAATGGAAGATTAGATTGATGGAAAAGGAGGATAAACCCTGGAAAACCTCCACACATGGTGTATTTTTTAATACTCCATACTTCATTAAAATAAACCTTTTAAGGGAAAGTAAGAGGGGAGGGCAGAATACAGACGATTCAGCCGTCCACACATGGTGTATGATAGTCCAGGAACTCCATGGACCACCTTAATATTCATTATCTAAGTTTGGGGCATTGGTTTGCAATGCCAAAACAATAATAAAACGTCCATACAAAGTTTATATACCATGATTGAACTTGGGAGGCAATGGAAATTGAGTTCATGCTCTACCATTGAGACACCTTCCCTTGAAAAGCAAAAATATTATCAAATTTGATTATGATAGTATGTAATCTACAAAATTTATATAGTTATAAGACAGCATTTTAATATAATTAGAGAATGTGCAATGTTACTACCCTAAACAATCATATATGATACTAATCTTTTTAAAATGTATAAAAATAATTAACTTCCATGTTACATAACCTTATTATGATTTTAAGCTATTGAAATGCATGTTCATTATTTTAGCCCTTAAGTTTAAAGAAATGATCTTGAATTTTCTGCCTACTGCATATTGTACTTTTGATAGGTCTAACATTTAATAAACACATGCTGTGGCAGGACTTTTATTTTCTAAGTATTTACTTTAATTTGATAGCCAGTTTGTCCTTTGTTTATTCAAAACAAAAAGGCCAATAACTTTATAATTTTGATAAAACTTAACATATACATAATAATTTCTGGAAGAAACATGTCTAAAACATCTTTTTCATTGACCAACTTTTTAATGATTGGCGCAATTTTTAACATCATTTTAAGAGCTTTTCAGGTTAATCTGAATTGATTTGTGGATATTTTGTTTCAACTAATTCTGCATCACCGTCATGACATATATAAAGAGAAGTGGTCTTTTCATTAATGATATAAGTGAATTTATTTTTACATTATTTTCACATCAGAATAACGATTTTGGATTGATTGCTTTTAAGTTAAAAGATCAGACTTAAGATCATGGATTGAAAATCAGCAAAATGATTGGTGGGATTTTATCTTTATTTCTTTTTTATAAGTTTTCAGATTGCGGATTGGTACTATACAGTTGATCTAATGGATCAATTGTTTCAGTTGAGTGATTAATAATCAAATAATTTATTGATTCACTTTGTTTTGTCTTAGTGGCTGGCAGTGTACTAGGTCTTGTTTTTTACTTCATTTTCAGTTATTGGGTTAAGGAAAAAAATGCAGTTTAAAAATTAGTAATAGAGTTTATCAATTTATTATATATTGATTTTAGGTTGAACATTTTATAGTGAGTAATTTGGTTCAAATTCTTCCTTTGGGAAGTGGTCTGGGTTATGGGTTATATTTAGTAATGCATAGTACTTTCTAAGGGATATGATACTATCTTCTTGTTCCTTAAGCAGAAGCACAGTTACTGATGATTTCCATCACATTTCCCCCTAAATAAGTTTATAGAAAAACTTAAGGCGGCGTCCAAGTATGTGTTCATATTTGTTGTCCCATTCAAGTATGCAAGTATATATGCTTTAGCCAAAATTTTTCTGATCTTAAAATGGGCTTAACATTATGGTGTAAATTTTCATAAGTGGTATCATGATTCTGATAGACTGGATGATAAGCCCTAACTCATTACGGCTGAATGGGTAGAATTGACCAATCATGATTCTGAGTTATGATTAATTGAGTGCATTAGGATGAGGCGACATTGGGTTGGGAAGAATAATATTGGATCGCCTCAAATCAGGCAATAAGGTGATGTTAACTAACAAGGAATAATGAGATGTCGATATATGACAGATAAAGTTTGAATTGCCTTGAACTAAAAAGATTTTAAATTTAATAGATGGTGAACTCTTCCAGAACCAATTAGAATATGGTGGAACGAATAGTCTAAGAAATAGGGTCATTATTGACTTAAGTCTCTGAGATATGAGTGGTATGAGAAGATTGGAAGTGGAAGATGTGAGTGCAGCATAAGGAATCTGTGTTTTATATTAAATAAAAAAAGCAGTGTGGCTGAAACAATTGCTTCATATTTTATTATAAAATTTACATTTGTCTCCTGGGCCAATGTTCTCCATATTGTCCGTCCATTTCTCAGTGGGATTGACCCTGCGCAAAAAAACTTATGGCGCATCTCAACAATTTTTCCAAATTTATAACAGTGGTGCTTACTACAGGGGGCCCATTGTTTAACACCAAAAATAAAAAAATAAATTAAAATACAGGCGTCAACTATGTTGTATCAGACCTGCACTGATCTGGAGTCCTTCTGGCAAACTTGGTCAACTGAATATGCAATAATTAGACTTTCCTTGGATGCTGTACTTTAAAGGAAGTATGAGCTTCTTCAGGAGTGTTTTATTGGTAAGCTGCCTCCGTTTGATTACGATGGAAACATCCATGGATTCTCTAAGCGCTTTGAGATTGTAGATTAAGGAGCTTCAGATTGGCATAAAGCAAAACTGTAAATATCCACCTTTGATGTTGGAAGCGCTGACCCAGTTACTTGTTATCTTCCAAAAAGTTCTGTTACCTATCAAGAAGTGAAGGATACTGTGCTGTGGTTGTTTGGATGAACCGCCAAATTGTCACAATGGAAGGCAGAGTTTTTGACCATCAGGTTCCAGTTTAATGAAACCCTCACCACATTTGCTGATTGATTCATTGTGAAAGCTCATGTGTTAATCAGGGCAGGGACTTTATCTGAATCTGAAGTGTTCATTGCAATGTCCTCTGCAGTGAAGCCATACCATGAACTTAACAACGCCATGACCCCAATGTTAAATGATGACATACCCCTACTCAAGGTTGTTCTTTTTTGTGCCACTTATCCGCTACCTTCACTCCTCCCAATAAGGAGTGGAAACATACCAGTTCCATCGCCACACCTTATTTGTGGGAATTCTACCATCTAGTGCAGATTCCGCTGAGTTACCCCCAGAAGTATAACTTCCGCCCTGGACCTGTTTATGTTGATCACCTACAGTCCAACTGTTGGCATGGGCCATCTTACGATAATCACGGACATATGCCCTAAAGGTAGATAGTTTTGAATGCGTTCGCCCTGGGCAACTGGAATGAGGTTTCCCCAATAGGTGGGCCAATTACATACATCAGGAACAGTAGGACTAGGGAAAAGTCAGAACGGAGTAGAGGTGGGACTCTCTACCTCCGCTACCCTAACCCAAATGTCCCACATGAACCTATAAATAAACATTTGACGGAAGCCCCTAAGTATGATGACACATTCCTATATCAGCATTCGGTTGTAGTGATGAATCTATTGACATGTGTGCAAGCCAAGGGTATGGCAGAATAAGGATCTCTGGAGAAACTGAAGCCATACACATATCAAACGTTTGACTAAGTTTCCTTGGATAAGCTGGACCCCTCCTCCAATGCACCTTCCCTGTATGAAGCATAAGTCGCCCTTCTAGTAGATGCTATTATCCAAGAATACCCCAAAAACGGCGAGGGGATAATAAGCTTCCTTGGGAAAAGAGATCCATTAAATGTTCACGCATTAGACAGTCAAAATTATTCTTATACTGAATGTACATACTGTGACATTGTTGTAGCCAAAACCTGAGTTCATGCTATAATAGATACAGGTGCCCCAGTCAGCATAGTTTCCACTAAGTTAGTGTCAAAGCAGACAATCAAGCCTAATTTAGATTATCAAATGGTTTATAGGACTGCTGGAGCTGAGGGCACAATATCAAAGGGAGAATATAGTGCGTTGCCCTTGCTTTTTGGGTCAATTGTCATTGTAGCTCCAGCAATAGTGCTACCAAACAGCTGTTATGACCTGCTGATTGGAATAGCATTTAAGAGACTTTTGTGCTGTCTTTGAAATGATGGAAAAGACGTTTGAAAATATGTGGCAGTGTATCCTAAGTTATTTTACTCAAGTGGAGTTCCAGAGGATCTGGTGTATATGGGACAAGTCAACCTTGCCTATAGTGATGGTGTAATATCAGTGCTTTACCATCAACTAAAGAGGAAGACCTGGGCCCTCCCCAGAAAATATACAAATTTCAAAGCTTGCCTCTCCACGCGCCCTGGTCTATATTCATTTCTCCAGTGATCAAGTAATAGTAAACTCTGAGTTGGAGGTAGAAGTAACAGTCAGGCTCTATGGGAAGTTATTAGTCCTTACAAGCAATCATGGCTCAAGCCCCATGTGGCTCCAAGTATTAAACTACAAGGTCATGAGGAGATCAAGGTTATACTTGCAAACCTACAAACAGAACCCTTGCAAATTAGCTGACACCTAAAATGGCATATTTAAATTTGACCCCTGTTGAGGTCCTTCAGGTTCAAAAGTTCAGGCCACTGGATGAATTTAGTTTACTTGTCAATTCTCATCTCAGTGTAATGACAGTGGTTCCGCGTGAGAACTTAGTTGACTTAATGAAAGAACAGATGGATTTGGTGAAATCTTTATTTTAAAGATTATAAGTAGCTTTTTGCTATCAATGACCATTATTTAGGGTGCGCCCAGGGGTGGTCCATTGATTAGACACTGAGGATCATACCCCCATTAGGTCACGGCTGATCTCCAATTGAAGGCAGCTTAGGAAGTATTAACAAATGAAATTGAGAAGCTGCTGGATCAAGGGATGCTTAAATTATCAAAGAGCCCTTGGGCTTCGCCCATTCTTATTGTAAAAAGAAATATGGCGCCAACCAAGTAGTAATATACTACCCTAATTTTAACAGCATCATCAAGAAGGACGCATAACCCATGCCGCAGATAAATGATGCGCTGGATCAGTTAGGCGGAGCTTGTTACTTCTCAGCGATAGACTTGATATTGGGCTGCTGGAAAATTGAGTTGCCTGCAGTGGAACAGGAGAAGTGCGTCATAATCACATCAAAGGTGCTTTTCAAACCACCTCATATGCCTCAAGGGCTGATATCAAACCAGCTACTTTCCAACTGGCGATGGACACTATCCTTGGTATTCTTAAGTTTCCATTAATCCTTGTGTACCTTGACTTCATCAATGTTTTCTCCCACATTTTTCCAAGCACCTTACCCATCTGGAGGTATTCCGCCGGTTGGCTGAGTCCAACATCAAGATCAAGCCCTGGAAATGATACCTTTTCAAGGACCAGCTGGAATACTTTGGGTTTGTAGTAGATGCGACAGGACTGAAACCTCAACCCACCAAGGTGGATGCTATCCAAAAGATGACTACGCCCACCAATAAGAGTAACATCCAGGTGTTTTTGATAGTTGGTTGGCTACTAACTCCAGTTTATACAAAACTTTAGCTGTATTGGAGGTCCACAGTTTAGTATCTAAATGAGGATGTCATTTTTCATTTGGATGGAATACTGTCAACTTTCCTTTGATACACTTTGGACGACGTTAATCAATGCGCTAGTGCTTCGCTATCCAAACTCTGAAAAGTAATTTATTTTACAGATGGATGCATCTCTTTCCTCTGTTGGTGCAGTTCTGTCTCAGGAAGACAATGAAGGGGAGGAGCACCCAGTTACATCCTGCAGTTGTAGCTTGAACTGTCATGAACGCAATTAACCTGTGACTGGAAGTGCTTAGCAGTGATCTACGCTTATAAGCAATTCAGGGTATATTTCCATGGAGTCAAGTTCAAAGTCATTATTGATCATGCCTCATTACGCTGGTTACAGAACCTCAAAGAGCCTGAAGAGCGTCTAGCCCAAAGGGCCCTTAAACTGCAGGCTTACAATTTTGAGATTCTTCATGACCTGGAGCCAAAAACCAAAATGCAGACTGCTTTTCAATATTACCAACAATTGCAGTAACGGCGGATCTCAGTGATTAATGTACAATAAAATGCTCAGCAGCCAATATGATGTTAAACTGCCATTAATGATATAGGCACTAAATGAAATGCGAGCCAATAACTTCCAGTTGAATGGGAAGTTGTACAATTGGATTGGCGATTCTATGGTGAAGTTTCCGTGACCCTCAGCACGGCCTGATATCATTATGAGTGCAGATAAGGCAGTTGGACATGGTTTCATGCGCAAGACAATTGAATTTTTGCAGCCTTGGTATTACTGGGAAAGCATGAACTTGATTTGCTTAAACTATTTCCTGCTGCCACCGGTGTCAAGCGGAAAAGCTGTTCCAATAGAAGACCTCATACTGATTAGTGAAACTGCACTTGGCTTGGCATATGGTTTCCATTAATGTCGTTGGCCCTCTGCCAACAGGAGCTAACTGGTCCAAGTGGATTCTGGTGGTGAATGACCACTTGACCAGGTGTGTTGAAGCCTGGGCAATATGGGATTTGGAGGCAGTCACCGTAGCCACGATTTCTAAGAGAATTTATTATCCAGTGACATGGTTGCCCTCAGTTCCTCCTTACCAATAATAGAACTAACCTCGCAAATCACATCCTTCCAAAGCCAAAAGAGCTTATGGCCATCAGCAGGGTTCTAATGACCCCGTACCACCCTGAGTCTAATGGGATGGTTGAACAAGTTAATGGGACTTTAGTGAACATGCTCTGTATACTGGTAGCGTATTGGCCTTCAGAATGGAAATCACTCCTGTCCACTGCCATCTTTGCATATATCATCAGCTATTATTCTGCCACGGGGAAGAGCCCCTTTCAATAATTGTATTTATGATACCCTGCTCTTCTGGAGATGCTCTATGCCTGCATAGAAAAGACTGGCAGAATAGACCCACAAAATTATTTGATGACTCTAGCTGACTGCAAATAAAATTACAAACTGGAGATTACTCATTCAGCTTAGCAAGAAGATAAAGAATCAGACTGCTGATCAGGTATGGCATAGCAGGCTTGCGCTGTTCAAAGATTGGGACATGATTCTATTCCAAGATCAACATGAGTTCAGGCGGAAAAACAATTTGCCAGTATTTGGATTGGTCCATTTGAAGTTATTGAAAGAACATGTGTCAACGCCTATACTACAAAGGATACCGCAAGTGGTCAGATTTATCAACCAAGTACATGCAAAGTTCCTCAGAGTTTATAAGCAATAGGATCCTTATTATCCAGTCAATGGAGGGTAATGTCATGATTCTGATATGATTGGATGATAAGCCCTAAGTCATTAAGGTGGAATGGGTAGAATCTGCAGATCATGATTCTAAGTTACAATTATTTGAGCGCCTTAGGATGAGGCGATATTGGGTTGGGAAGGATTATGCTGGATTGCTTCCAAATCAGGCTAAAATGAGTAATTGATAAAGAGTTGAATAATGAGACGTTGATGCATAATAAATAATGAGTGGACCGCCTCAAACTAAAGTGATTGTGAATTTAAAAAATGGTGAACTCTGCCAGAACCAATGAGAATATGGTGGAACAAATAGTCTAAGCAAAAGGGCTGGAATTGACTAAAGTCTCTGAGATATAAGTGTTATGAGAAGATTGAAAGTGGAGGATTGTTGATAGGAAGAAGTGAGCGGAGCATAAAGGATTGCCATTTTCTATTAAGTAAATAAAATAGTGTGGCTGAAGCGATTGCTTCATATTTTATTATAATATTTACACTTGTCTTGTGGGCAATGATCTCCATATTGTCCGTCCATTGCTCAGTGGTCTTGATCCTGCTCAAAAAGCATTATGGCGTATCTCAACGATTTCACCAAAAAATAACAAGCGGGATTTTGGTACATCATTCTAAACATAAGATAGTGTCTTTTATCAATATGGGGTGATTTTTCATTGATATTTTGTATCTGTACCATATTAATCTTCACTTATATATTGATTCTTCAGCCACTTGATTACACATGGACACAAAAGTATTCTCAATTTTTTCTTGTGTAACTATAGTTTAGAGGGTGTGAACTATATAAAAAATAAGACTTTATCAAGGCATTGTGAGTTGCGCAATGTTTCCTTGTCTGGTAGCCCATGCTATATCTTGGATAGTGTGGTCCCATTCTAAGGGGTTAAGTAGTGTATATTGGAATGCTTAATTTATCAATTTCATGTTAAATCAATCAGTTTAAAGGTTGCAGAGTGAGTTGTAGGCTGTTGTAAGTATGTGAGAAGCTCCCAAGTTTTAAAAAATTTGTTAGTCATGTATTACTGAAGTGGGTCTCTCAGTCTGGAATGATACATCAAGGAGGGCCAAATGCCTTTTAGATATTTTTAAAAAGAAAATCTGCAATTGTGTGAGCATCCATTTCTTAGTGGCATTAGCAGATGGCCATTTAGAAAATATTCTGAGGCTATTAAAATATAATTTCCTATTCTTTGATACTGGAATAAGCTAACAAAATTCAATCCCCTCATTCTAGATAGACCATCTATAGTAATAGGAGAGTAAATTTGGTTATCCACATGTAATTTATCATCTATCTGAGATGAGCAACATTTTTAAACCACTTAACAGTCTGTATTTTTATTTGCCACTAATATGAACATCAGGGTCAATCCCATGTGAGACCATGACCAAATGTCAATTCTCATGATTTAAGATAAGAATTGCTAGCGTTGGCCATTAAATGGACTTATTGTAGTTTACCTCCATTTTGGAGGTCTAATGTACCATTAATTAATGTGAATTTTAAACAAAATGCTAAGTTTTTGATTTGTCCCTGATAGTTGAAGGATTTGAAATAAATTGAAAATTTTCCTAAAATCCACTAGATGTGGTTTTAAAAAAAGTGGGAACTATTGCTTATATTCTTAGTATCCTTGACTGGAATTGAGATAAGGTGTGTCCTGGTTCTGATATGACTGGACAATAAGACCTAAGTTGGTATAGCAGAATGGGTAGGATCTACTGAGTTCAATATGAGTAATCATTATTCAAGCGCCTTGAGATGAGGCAATATTGGGTTATGGGGAATTCACCTCAAACTAGGTGATCGTGAAATTAACAAATGAAGAATTAATGGAGCCAATAAGATATGGAGAATTAAATTACTAAGCCATAAAAGTCGTAGCATCTGAAGTCACTACAATATAGGCGAGATGTGATGATCAAAGGAGGTTGTTGTTAAGTAAGTTGAGAACCAGCGGAATAAGAAGAATCCGCGGTATTAAGTATACTGAATAAAGAAGTTGTGGGAGCAAGTGCTCCGCGTTTATTTGATAAAAGTTCATTCTGCTTTTTTGAGGGCAACAATCGTCATATTGTTGGCCCTGATTGCTCAGTGGGTCAAACCCTGTGCAAAATCTGTTGGCATATCTATGAAAAACCGCCAATTTTATAACATTGGTGCTCACTACAGGGGTCCCATTGATCAAATGTATATGATAAAATCTCAGTTTCCAGCTATGTTACATCAATGTTGTATTGATAAAGAGTTTACTCATCACTCTGGGTTAGTTGGCTATGCGGAACTGAAACTGACTTTAGACACTGTACTGAAAAAACAAAATGAGCTGCTCCAGGAGGTTTGCTGTAACAAACTGCCCCCATTTGATCAAGAAGGGAATATTTTTGGGTTCTTTAAGTGATTTGAAATTGCAACTGAAGGTGTCTCGGATTGAAGGAAAGTAAAACTGTTGATTTCTACCTTGGATGTCAGAAGTGCTGATCAAGTCGTCTGTTACCTTTTCAGCAGTTCTATTACATACCAAGAAGTCAAAGAGATGGTGCTGTGGTTGTTCAGTGGACCTGCAAAAATGTCTTAGCAGAAGGCTGAATTTTTGACCATCTAGTTTCAACAGAATGAGACCCTAATCGCATTTGCTGAGCGATTTATGGCATAAGCTCACATTCTAATTGGGGCTGAAATTTTATCCAAATCAGATGTATGTATTGCGATGACTTATGCTGTAAAGCCATATCATGAGCTATATAACATTATGGCCTCACTGTTGGATAAAGATGTACCATCGCTTAAAATTGTTCAGTTTCTGCACTGTATATCTGCCAACTTCCTTCCACCTAATACTGAGCAGAATCATCCTGCTATAACTGCCAAATCATCTTATTTGGGGAACTCTGCTGGTCCAGTTCTTATTCCATCACTCTACCCGCAGCAGTTTAACATCCGCCCCATACCTGCTTATGGTCACTGGCCCAATTATTACCCTACCCCTGTTTCCACTTATCACGTCCAGCCCAACTCTCAATGTGGTTTGTTTCGCATTAATTGGGGATGTGGGCCCTATGTGGTCAGCTGTTTCAAATGAAGTTGACAAGGGCACATGGCCTGGTGGTGCCCCAATCAACAGGTCTCTTGTGTACAGTCAGAACAGTACTTCCAGGGAAAAGTCAGAGCGGAGTAGAGAGGGAACTCTATACCTCTGCTATATCAAACCCAAATGTCCCACCTGAACCCACCATAAAATATTCAGTGGAAGATCCCTTGTTTGATGCATCAGTATTGTAACAGCAGCCAGTTGGAGGGGTGAATATTTTGACACAAGTGCAGTCTGTGGCTATGGCGGAAGAGGGGTCACAGTTGCAAGTTGATCCATATTCTTGCCAAATGTTTAACCAGGTTTCACCTGAAAAGTTAGACCCCTCCTCTGATGCACCTTTTTTGCAAGTGGTAAGCATCGCTCTTCCAGTCAACATTATTATCAAATAATACCCCAGGATTGGTTAGGGGATTGTGGGTTTTCTTGGAAACAGAAATGCCATGAATCTCCATGTTATAAACAGTCAAAATGCATCCTACTCTGAGTGTACTTACTATGACCTATTAGTAGTTAAAAACTGAGTCCGTGCTATCATAGATAACGGTGCCCCTGTCAATATAGTCTTCACAAAGTTAGTTGCTAGGTTGTCATTAAAGCTGGACGTGGACCATCGGGTGGTATATGGGACTGCTGGAGCGGATAACACAATCTTTGAGGAAGCGTATAGTGCACTTCCATTGCGGTTTGGTTCTATTGTTGTGGTGGCCCCAGCTATAGTGTTACCAAATAGTAATTATGATCTGCTGATTGGAACCGCCTTCTTGAGACACTATGGTGCAGTTATTGATATGACAGATGAGACTTTTGAAATATTGGGGCAGCAAATACTAATTCACTTCACCTCTAGCGGAGTGCCAAATGATCTGGTGCATATGGGGAATATCAATCTAGCTTACAGTGATGGAGTAATCCCAGTCTGCTACTATTGGTTAAAATGCAAAACCTGGGCCCTTCCTCAACAGATTTATGATATCAAGGGTTGCCGCTCAGAGCAGCTTGGTCCATATCTATTCCATCTGGGCATCAAATTATATTGAATACTGAGTTGGTGGTTGAGATGCCAGAAGGACTCTATGGGGAGGTTATTGGGCCATATCAGCAATCACAGTTTGAGCCTCATGTGGCCCCTGGCATTCTGTTACCAGGGCAAGAGGAGATCAAAGTTTTACTTTCAAATCTACAAATGGTACCACTGCAAATCCGCCGCCACCAAATAGTGGCATACTTACACTTAATCCCCATTGAGGAGGTTCTTTCAGTTCAAGAATTTGGGTCGCTGGAGGAATTTGGTCTTCCTTTTGACCCCCCCATTCAATGTAATGACCGTTGTATCCTACAACAAGTTAATGGGGCTGTTGGAACCACATAAGGATAGTGCAATCGCTTTATTTCAAAAATATAAAGAGATTTTCGCTGTCAATGACCATGATTTAGGATGCGCGCGGGGGGTGGTTCATAGGCTGGACACTGGAGATCATCCTCCCATCAGGTCAAGGCTGATCCGCCAATCACAGGTGACAGAAGAAGTAGTAACCAAGGAAATTGACAAACTATTAGTGCAAGGAATGCTTGAACCATCCAAGGTCCGTGGGCTTCACCCATTCTGATTGTTAAAAAGAAGGATGGCACCAACTGCATAGTAATAGACTACTGAAAGCTCAACAGCATCACCAAAAAGGACTCCTATCCCTTACCGAAGATTTACAATGCTTTGGATTAGCTAGGGGGAGCTCAGTTCTTCTCAGCTATGGATCTGATCTCGGGCTACTAGCAGTTTGATTTGCCATTGGCAGAGCAGGAAAAGTGCGCTGTACTTACTACCAAAGGTCTATTTCACCAACTTAGATGCCGCAAGGGCTGTGTAATGCCCTAGCTACGTTTCAATGAGCAATGGACACTATTCTGGGAGCCCAAAACTGTCATGTGTCCTTGTATACCGTGATGACATTAATGTTTTCTCCTGACTTTCTCTGAACACCTTAATCATCTAGAAGCTGTATTCTGTCAGCTCGCTGTTGCCAATGATAAGATCATACCACGGAAATGCACTTCTTTAATGACCAGCTGGAGTACCTGGGTTTTGTGGTTGATGCCACAGGACTGAGACCTCAACCGGCAAAAGTGAAAGCTATTCAAAATATGACTCCACCCAACAGCAAGTGGGATATACATGTCTTTTTGGGAATGTTTATATATTACCAGCGCTTCATCCCTAACTTCAGCTGTATTGGGGGCCCACTATTCGAGTTATTAAGGAAAGCCACCATTCTCAAATGGTTGGAACAACAGCAATGCGCTTTTGATACACTTCAAATGGCACTGAGCAGCGCGCCAGTGTTATGCTATCCTAACTTTGAAAAGGAGTTCATCATTCAGATGGATGTATCCCTGTCCGCCGTGGGGCAGTCCTATCCCAAAAAGATGAGGAAGGAGAGGAGCACCCCATAGCATATTGCAGTTGTAGCTTGAACAGCCATGAGCGCAATTATACCATGACCGAGTGGGAGTGCTTAGCAATGATCTACGCCTATAAGCAATTCTGGGTGTATTTGTATGGGATGAAATTTAAAATTGTAATGGATCATGCCTCACTACGCTGGTTACAAAATCTGAAAGAACCAGAAGGGCGCCTGGCGAGATGGGCTCTTAGATTACAGGCATACAATTTTGAAATTTTTAATCAGCCTGGAGCAAAACACCAAAATGTTGATTGTTTATCGAGATTGCCAACAATTGCAGTTATGGCAGATGTAAGCTATATAATGTTTGACTTCTGATCTGTGGAAATTACGATGACAAACCGCCCCAAGTAATCAAAGCGTTGAATAAAATGAGAGTGAATATCTTCCAATGGAATGGGGAACTGTACAAGAGAATTGCTGATTTTACTGTGAATTTTCCGTGAACCTCATCCTGGCCAGAAATTATTATGAGCGCCCACAAGGCAGTCGGACATGGTGGGGTGCATAAGACAATGGAGTTGTTGCACCCTCAGTACTATTGGGTAAGTATGAGCTTTGATGTGCTCAAAACCATTTCCTGTTGCCATCAGTGCCAAGTGAAAAAGCCATTCCGCCGTAAGACTTCATATCAGGTAGTGAAACCACAATTTGCTTGGCATACTGTTTCCTTGGATGTCATCAGTCCCTTGCCAACAGGAGCTAACTGGTGTAATTACATTCTTGTGGATATTGACCACTTAACCTGGTGGGTCAAAGAAAGGGCAATATAAGATCTGGGGGCAGTTACAGTGGCCAAGTTTGTTATGGAGTGTCTTATTCAGTGACATGGATGCCCTCAGTTTATTCTCACTGACAACAGAACTAACTTCACCTCGCACATCCTCCCCAAACTAAATGAGCTTATGGGTATTTGCAGGGTTCTAATGACACCATATCACCCCAAATCTAATGGAATGGTTAAAAGAGTGAATGGGACTTTGGTGAATATCCTACAAAAATTAGTAATGGATTTACCATCTGATTGGACCTCCCTTCTTTCCACTGCCGTGTTTGCCTATAACATCAGTTACCATTCAACCACAGGGAAGAGTCCCTTCCAAATACTATACAGCCGTCACCCAGCTCTTCTGGCATTACTTTATTCTTGTGTGGAAGACACTGGTGGAATGGAACCCCACCGCTATTTGATAAACCTTGCAAACATTCTAATCAAATTGCAGACCAAAGCATATTCCTTCAGCTTAGCCAAGAAGATCAGGAATCAGGCTACCAATCAGGTACATTGTAATGGGTTGGCGCAGTTCAAGGAAAAATATAGTTCTCTTCCATGACCAACATAGGTTTTTCTGAAAACACAAGTTGGCCAGCATCTGGATTGTGTCACAGGCGGGGATCCCAGACTCCGTCCATTTCATCCTAGAAATGCCCACGCGGCGGCATTCCAGGCGGGCAACCTAACCAGACAGACTTAGGCACAGGCGAGGCGAACCTTTTCTCATCAAATCTCGGAAATGCCCACGCGGCAGCAAATGGAGTGATGAGGCCGGACTGTCACTAATATGAGGTCCCCTATCACAAACCCAAACCCAAAAATATCAGGTAAGTGAGGCGCGACACCTCGAAAGAACTTTATTTTTATTTTAAAAATAATAAAAGACTGAACTGGAGGGGACCAAGGCCAAGATTTAGAATTCCAACTTGGAATTCAAGAAGGTCAGGTTTGACTTTTATAAAGTCGCTTCTGAGGAGCCTCTCTGATTCATTCCTTAAGCCTGCTGAGCTTAAGGAATGGTTGGAGCAGTTCAGCCCAGCCCTCCAAGTCTGACCACCCACTCCACCATACCCAACAATTCCGATTGGTTTGGTTTGAATTAACCAAACGAACCAATCGGAATGTAACATTTATAAATCCATCCTTTCGGATGATTTCCATTTGTTACATCACCCCCGCTAAAACGGCCCTCCAGGGGCAGAGAGCCGCCGTTTTGGGAGGAAATCATTGGTGAGAGGTCTTCCCAGGGTGAGTCAACTCGAGCCCCAAGAAGGATCCTCTTGAGGGGAAATGGGGGGATGGAAACAAGAAACTGGGCTGTTGGAGTAAGCCCTAACAGGTAAGGACATTCGTACCCAACACCTGGCCAAATCACCACCTCCTGGAGGCTACCACTAGGAATGGCCTTCCCATCCCAACTGGGAAGGCACTTTCCCCAACGATAGCCCCAGAAGGCACAAAACAGCGCTGGACATGGGCCATCCCCTTTGCGCTGTCAGGCCTGAGAATGGCCTTCCCATCCTGACTGGGAAGGCGCTTTCCTCAGTCCTGCTGGCAGTGGGGTTGACCCCATGGCGCTGGTGCCAGGGCGAATATCCTCCCCTTTTGGGACTTTCCGGGGTTGAGGGAACCTGCTGGTAACAGGTGCCCTCAGACACAGCCACTGGAATCGGTGGGAACCTGAAATTTGGCAGACCCTCAAATTTCACTGACATCGCAGGGCTGGCCATCAGTCGCTGGGTTGGCCCAGCGCTGGTTTCCTCACAGCTGGGACAAAACGGAAATCCTCTGAGGGACAGGACCACCTCCAACCAGAAGTAAAATGAAGTTGGAATAATGTCACGGGTGGGGATCCCAGACCCCATCCGTTTCATCCTGGAAATGCCCACACGGCGGCAAGCCAGGCGGGCAAACTAACCAGATAGACTTAGGCACAGGCGAGGCGAACCTTTTCTCATCAAATCTTGGAAATGCCCACGCGGCGGTAAATGGAGTGATGAGGCCAGATTGTCACTAATACGAGGTCCCCTATCACAAACCCAAACCTAAGATATCAGGTAAGCGAGGCGTGACACCTTGAAAGAACTTTATTTTTACTTTGAAAATAATAAAAGACTGAACTGGAGGGGACCAAGGCCAAGACTTAGAATTCCAACTTGGAATTTGAGAAGGTCAGGTTTGACTTTTATAAAGTCGCTTATGAGGAGCCTCTCTGATTCATTCCTTAAGCCTGCTGAGCTTAAGGAATGGTCGGAGCAGCTCAGCCCAGCCCTCCAAGTCCAACCACCCACTCCACCATACCCAACAATTCCGATTGGTTCAGTTTGAATTAATCAAACAAACCAATCGGAATGTAACATTTGGAAATCCATCCTTTCAGATGATTTCTGTTTGTTACAGATTGGGCCATTTGAAGTCATTGAAAATACAGGGGTGGATGCATATACTATCAAGGACCCTGCTAGTGGTCAGATCATCAACTGAACGCATGTGAAATTCCTCTGAGTGTATAAGCAATAGGAGCTTTATTGTCCAGTCAGAGGGGGGTAATGTCGCGATTCTGAAATGACTGGATGATAAGACCTAAGTCAGTTTAGTGGAATGGGTAGGATCCGCTGAGTTCAATATGAGTAATCATTATTCAAGTGCCTTGAGATGAGGCGATATTGGGTCATATGGAAATTGCCTTGAATTAAGTGATCAAGAAATTAACAAATGAAGAATTGATGGAGCAAATAAGATATGGCGAATTAAATTACTAAGCCATACAAGTCATAGCATCCAAAGTTGCTACAATATAGGCGAGACGAGATGATCAAAGGAGGTTGTTGTTAAGTAAGTTGTGAACCAGCAGAATAAGAAGAATCCGCGGTATTAAGTATATTAAATAAAGAAGTTTTGGGCGCAAGTGCTCCGCGTTTATTTGATAAAAGTTTATTCTGTTGTTTTGAGAGCAATGATCATCATATCATTGGCCCTGATTGCTCAGTGGGTCAAACCCTGTGCAAAATCCGTTGTCATATTTTTAAAAACCGCCAATTTATAACAAGGTGCCAACAATTTTTTTGTTTTCCTGGAATATGAAAAAAATCAAAGTATAACTACACTTTTTTATAAAGTATTAGATTCCCTGATTTAATAAATCTGTTCATTTAAAATACCTTTAAGTGTTAAATTGTCATTAAATGTGGTACAACTACGTCCTATAAAAAAGTAATAAAAAATTTTGAGGGCCAATACAACTTCTAGTATCTCTTATGCATAGGTTGAATTTTTTCTCTCCGCTGAAGTAAGTTCCTAAACATTTATCTTCCAATTGATATATAATATGTTTTTGCTGTAATTATATTTCGCCTAATGTATATTCATTTGCATCAGTAAATATACAAATGGTCTTTAAATATTTGAGTAAATTAGGATTGGGCTATCAACCAGTGTCACAATGAGTTTTTCAGATGCACTCTCATGTTGACTTGTCCATAAAAACTTATTACTATTTAAGCAGTTCATTTAGTGGTGTTGCCAAGAAAACCTATATAAGAATAAAAGTAGCATAGTATATAAATGTACCTAAAAAGGATTGAAAAAATGAAATTGAGTCTGGACATTTCCAATGTTTGATTTTCTTCAATCTATCTGTATCTGATGAGCGCCTTTGTGTTGAAATTACATGACCCAAAAAATTTAGCTATTAGTAAAAAATTTGATTCTCTGTATTGTTATAACCCATACTCTAAATGCTTTAGATAGACATATACCCAAAAGGTGTTGGTTAAAAGAGGGTGATACTATAGTAATATTGTCCAGATATATGGTTGCATATTTTTACGCAAAGCTGCAAAGCTAGTGTTAAATATGTGCTGGAAAGTTTGTGGTGCTCCTGAAAGGCCAAAGGGCATCATAAAATTCAATTTTGTCATAATTAGTCACAAATCTTGTCTAATTGAGACTATCAGCTGCAATTCTGATTTGTTATTAACCTGAGAACAGATTAGATTTGTTAATGATGACTTTCAGAAAAATATGAGCAAAAATGCTTGAATTAGTGTTATCTGTTGGGTGTCCAGGGGGAGAACACTGATAGCTCAAGGTTCTGTAGGCAGAGCTTTGATTTCTGTGCACTTGATGAGACTTGCTCCAGTTATATTATAATAAGTACTAAGTGAGTATAATATATTTAGTAAACTCAGCTGTATGAAGTGTTTTGTTTAAAAAATAAATCAGTACTATTTATATAACTGCTGAAAACATAAAGGGAATCAGGATACAAGGTTTTTGCAAAAGAGTGAATCTCAATTCCCAAGTGATTTAACCATTATCCTATAAGTTCAGATGAGCTTCTGGAACTTCTGGTACTACTTTCAAAGCAATAGCTGAATAGAATAAAAGGATTATTTGGGAAGTTTTTGATAGAGAATTGGTTAAGAGTGAGAAAGGAGTTTCATGCAAGGTATGGCAGAAAGGAAAGGTACTCAGCATACATGGTTAATCTTATATGAGGGAAAATTAAAGAGATTTTCGATATCAGGATTTTTGTTAGTGGTATTGGCAGAATCAGAATGGATTTGAATTTTTGGTAATTTAAATTAAATAAAAAACGTGTCATTTGATAATCTAATTTTTAGTAACCTAAATAATAACCCAAATTCTCATATAAAGTTAAAATAGAGATGACCATAATTTGGGACTCTTTTGACCATTTGGGCATACCATTAGTTAAGTTCTAAATATTTATTGTTTGCTGATATTCTCCCTGGGACAAGGCTACCACTTCATTGAAAGAATCCTGACATTAATGCATATGCATTACTCTCAGTTATGCAATTATTAGGCATAATCACAAATATATGCAAAGTTTTCCATCTTTAGTATTACTACAATTGAAAATATCCAAAGGCTCTGACTTGGTTGGATTTATTTGGCCTTTAACATTTTTAAAATTGACTTAAACATGAATTCGCCATACTTTGAGGTAAATGGTAAGCTTGTTGCAAATTGGTTGAACTTTAGTGATGGTGATATAATATTCTCCACGTGATGTCATTAGTAGTTTATAGATTTTATGATAAATCTAAACTTATAATTGCTTTAATAAGATTCTTAACTTATCTTGTCATTGGGTTGATAAAAATTTGTTTGATATGATCTGTGCAATTACTTATTTTCACAAAGCATTACAATAGGATTTGTTTCCAGATTAGAGACATAAGTGATCTTAATTGGAACTAGACCCTTTTCTGTTAATATGAAGTGGTATATGAAGCATAACAATTTTTAATTATGAATTTAATTGTGTGGCTGTAAAATTCATACTACAGAATGGTCAAATTGTCTTGAGATAAGACCTATAAAACATTTGATTGTTTCCACTTAGGTTAACTCTTCCAGAATTAATATAAATTTTCATCAGATGAGCCCTTGCCCCTAGCTTTCTTTTGCTTTGTTTGACTAAAGCAAAGCCAAATTTTAAGTTTTTAAAAAAATACAAAAAACCTGCTTCTCAAATCAAGCAATTTTATCAAAATGTCGATGCCATTGACACCTGCTGCCCCAACTTGGGACAGTTGTGTGCCGCCTTCTGGTGTCCTTCAGCCACCACCAAAGTGCATCCAGGCTGTCTCTGCTAGTTCTCCCAATGCCACCAGGCGTTACGTCCCACCTTGGGACTTAGCCCACCATCTCACATTCACACAGGCGGTGCTCTGGAGACCTTTGGTGCTCCCTCAGAGTAAATTGCATTTTGGCCTCCAGGGT
Organism: Massospora cicadina; assembly: GCA_022478985.1. Lineage (NCBI taxonomy): Eukaryota > Fungi > Entomophthoromycota > Entomophthoromycetes > Entomophthorales > Entomophthoraceae > Massospora > Massospora cicadina. The sequence goes on along the minus strand of JAKSZP010016313.1, from coordinate 11,341 downwards.
AAATATGGGAATCTTTTCCCATACACAAGCGTGGCCATTATTGAGATGGATATGACAGTTTTCAAACCTGCCAGATATACTGATTTTCGCCTGTTCAAGGGCTATTTTGCCCTCAGACTTCAATATAAGGATGATGCGGTGGCAGCATCTAAGCTGCCAATCATTTATAAAAAATCCCTATCCCCACTGTTTGCATGCAGCTCCTGGATGAGGCTACTTTGGTAGTTTAGTTCACTGGTTTGCCCTCCCACCTTTCTCCCAAATGCCTCCACTATTATCTCTTGGATGGTTTGGCCATTTACAGCACAGACCCCATGCTTCAGTTTGTGGTTCTGAATGGAGTGGATTGTTTGGCAGGGCCACGTGACTTTGCAACAATATGCCCATTCCATCATGACACCCATCTCATGAATCCCCCTTGCACAGTGATCAGATCTACCCCTGATCACCCATTCTGGGAACGCGTCAAGAATGGCCACACCATTTGCCCCTAGTGCTTTGATCTTGATCACTCAAATCACAAGTGCCCTACAGCTTCCACCTCAGCTGCTTCCGCCGCTTCCCCCTCCAGCGTTGGATCAGCTGCTGCTACGCCAAATTTTTTGAGCGGAAACAATTCTCTTGTCCCCAACCTTGGTAATTCTGGCATGGCTTCCAAAGCCGCAGCCAACCAAAAATTTAAAAAATTTAAACATTCAGTCAATTTATGGCAAACTTAGCTGATGCCTGAAACAGTTTAAACTGGCCTGCTGTTTGACAGTTCACAGCCAATCAGGTGTGTCCAACTTGCCAATTCTTGTGACTGTGCTAGTATTAGCCAAGTCAAATACTTTTAAGTATCTCAATTGGAGTGATGAAAATGACTGGTCATATAATGTTAAACCAGATTTTCACAGGAGGAGTTTTCATCTATCCCCCAAAGCGCGCCCCTGCCGTTTTCATCCTAAAAAGTTATCCCATCTATAATAATATAAATGAAATTGTAGTCAAAGCCGCTGCAGCTCCTGCCAATACCCTACTCTGCCAGCAACTCTATGGTGCAATGGAACCTCTGGTTGAGAGTATTCCTATCCCCAATTTCCCTCATGATTTTGAGGAGGATGCAAAGTATGAGATTGAGGAGTTCACTTTTGGTGCAAGCCTCGCTTGCATTGACGCAGCAAAAACCTCTCTTTTTGACCCCAATTATCCCAAAACCTACTGGCGCATCAAGTCAATTTAATAGTGTGACTGCTCTCATCACTTTTGCTAAGCATTAACTTGCTCAATACGTTGAGGCGATGGACACTGCTGGTTTCATTACCAAAGAAAGCCCACAATTATATCTTCATATGCCACATGTCGCTAATGCTTCCAGCCCCAATGCTGTCCGCCATGGTCTGCCAGCTAAAGAAGGTGCTGAACAAAAGTTTCCCCAAAGCTTCCTCCCCTTCAGATAGGGCTTCCTAGGCTTTTAGCTGAGGTGCCATAATAGAAAATTTTTTATTCTAATAATCCCTTTATTTGACCATTTGCAAAAAAAAGATGTGAGGCGGCTCCCCCTTTTGGGTTGGGCACCACTAGTGCTAAAAATGAGCCCTTGCCCTTAACTGGAGTTAATTGATAAAGGAGATTCAAGTATTGTTATGTTATGACACTCTATCTTGATGCCAGCAGCTGCCATTTGAACGCCCTTGCGCACTAAAAGGCCATCAATCCAAAGCCAATTAAAGAAAAAGGATGCAGCTTGACCCTCATACTAAATGAGAAGTAAAGATCCTGGATAAAGTGGACTGAAGCATCCCATCAGCCACTACACCTAGTCACCCTATAAATTGTGGAAGATTTGACGAAAAAATTATTCTATAATATCTAATAGATAAGTATCTATTTTTATTTTTTGCATAGTTATGATAAATGTTATTTTACCCAGGAAATTGTTTAGTACCAGATCTGAAAAGCAAATGTGCTACCCCATTGCCTCTCTTAAGCCTTTTTTAAAGAGCCAGACCATCCAAATACCATTTTCAACTTCTGCTTCTACTGCTCTGGGCACCAAGTTTTTGATATTTTATTTTTCTTTGCGAAAATAAAAAATTTGGTGCTCACTATAGGGCACTCCAAGCTGTAATGAGTGAAAACGTTGCTCACAAACATGTAATAAAACAATAATAATTGATCCCCTTCCTCCATTAGGGAGAGGAGCATTACTTGATGGGTCAATACTTCCCAATTTGAGGTACGACAAATTCATCATGAAACCTAGAAAAGTGGATTACCTTTTAGTTCAACATTCCCTTGCCAAGCCACAGCTAGTTCTTCCTCCAAACTGAAAACCTAGCTGATAACATCTGACAGCTTCTTGATGAAACTATTCTGACAATACTCACACTCTTTTTGAGCTTCTGCTGCCCCCTCCTACATGCAAAGACTTTAGAAATTGGCTGCCCAAGCTTATTTTTTAGATGATTGGTGGAGTAAAACCCCACCTTATGTAGTTTTTACAAAAGCCCTCCATCATCTCCTACAATTAATGGGATTATATCATCAATAGATACTACTCCAGCTGGGATAAGTACAGAGCCTTAGTTCAATTCTGGTCAAATTTTACTGAACCACTTCTCTTACGTCCATGGACTTTAAGAAGCTATCCATGACAATCGCCGCCTCTTAATGATGTCAGAATTTAAATCACTCTGTTGGACTCTGGAATCTCTGGGTATATGGATATCTACCTTAATCAACTGCCGTTTAGGTCTCCAAGTTACATTAGAACATCCACAATGCCACTTTTGAGGTTGCTATAGTGCCCAAATGCCCCAAAAGGTCCTGAAGGTCCAAGAGGTCCTGAGGGGGCTGAAGGACAACCAGGATCCAGAGGCCCCCTGTCCCCCTGGATTTTCTGGATAACCAGCTCTCCTTTCTAAAGGGTACTAGGACACAGGAATGGTGAGATTCTCAAGCAGTTGGAGGAACTTCATAAACAAATTAAAAATATCGTTCAAATGTGTGGAGCTCACCCTGATGGAAAACCAATCTATCCTGCCATCACTTTAACCACACTTAACTTTAAGATGGAGATATATGAGATTACATGGAGTTTACTAATAAAAAACTAGTTAAAGGAACACAAATACACAAATATGGATTCTTGCATTAATTCGGTGAGTTTGAGATTTTAGACTTGAATTATTAATTTAATTAAAAAGCTGACGCCAGAAAACTTAATTGATGCTGGAACGAGCTGCAGGATGATTTAGAAAACATTTGGCAACAAATTAACCAGTAGGCCACTGAGCATATGCCAGATCAGTGTTATTGAACTTAGCTAGATTATCAATGATGGCATCCAAGCCTTCTCCACGATGGTTAGGTCACCATTTAGCTAAGATTTAAGGAACAAATTTATTTCAGTCCAAGAAAGCATGCATTTTTTAAACACATTTGAGAACATTATGGAAGAGGCCACCAATCGCTAAATTGCAAGCATATCCATTCCTGCCTATGTGGGGAAGCTCATGAGATTTTGGCCCCCTCTAAATGTATTACAGACCTAGTCCCAGGTCAAGGACGCTCTCATACAGGAATTTGGTTCTAATAAAACAATATTGAGTCAAAAACAAGCAATCATGGCAATTTGACTTAACAAAGAAGTAAATTCTTTTTATTTTTCACGTTGCTTTTATGCTAGCACACAGCCATTAGATAAAACTAACAATATCTATAAGATGACACTATTACTGTCATCATTTCAGCACTCAAATTTTGGCTCAATGTTCAACTTCATATGTTAGGACTTAAGCAGACCTTTACTGGCATTTGTGACATCAAAGAGGCACTCAACAGGTTCTATGAGGCCACTCTGAATAAAAAAACTCCACAATATGCGCTTTAACAAGCCCTAGAGTGCTGCCGCTGGAGGCTAATAATAAAGAAATAACCTCTTGATCTTTTTGTAAAGGCCACCAACACTTCAATGAGAGGTGCAATAAATGGTGTTCAGAAGAGGTGGAATGTGAACTGTTAGGAAAAGAGATATCAGCATGAAGAAAAAGGCACTTCATGTTGACACTTCCCCCAACATGCCTCCATTCAAGACTGAACCCCACAGAGATCACTATTGGAGATCCTGGAACCACACTTTTTAAACTACCAATATAAATACTTAATTCTGCTTATTCTTATGACGAGTTGCTATTGTTTCTCACCTTCCACCTCAATTTGATGGGCTGTTCACTTAGGTTGTGAATTAAGGTTCATAAAATTGTTAAACTTGCTATAATAGATACCAGTTCTACAGTGAACTTAATCTCATCCAAATTAATGAAAAAATTAATATTGTACCCCACTCTGCCCCATTATATTGAATATGTCACTGCCAGCCCTCAATGCACCCACTTCCTAGGAGCCTACTCTGCGCACCCCTTCCAGTTCAGGAAATTTAATTAAACGCCGCAACTATAGCTCTGTACAACCGTAGCTGTGATTTGTTGCTTGGAACTAAATTTTTAAGATTACAATGCATCATCCATTATGTGGAAGGGTTTATATCTTTGCTAGTTACCCGCATACCCTCAGGGTTTGTGATATTTAAGAATGGCTAGAACATATAAAAGCTCAGACCTGTTTGTTGAAAACTGAAAACTGGATTAATCAACCTAATTACCATGCGCAAGGCTCAAGCGTGAAACTACCACCTTGCATGTTTTATGGTATGGAAGGGATGCCTGCATATGCCAGAGCACGTGATAATTCCTTCAGGGCACAGATTTTAAACACAAGATTTCATGTGTATGTACATCCTAAGAGCCTTCTGGAAATCTTCAAGGCTGAAAATCCATCCACAAAAGAGGTATCAACCTGCCAAGGTTTCCTTGACCACATCTATGCTAGTTCCACTTCTGTATTGCTAGCTAACCTGACTCCAAAGTCCAAACCATTGGTCCAAGTACTCCAATCACCTATCTACACTTATTACCGATCAATGACATCAGCTTTGTCCATGGGTTTTGAAGCCTCCTTGACTTAGGTTTAGAAGAACATCCCAGTGTAGCTCTAATCACCACCTCCATAGGTAAAACTTTACCTCAGAGCAAAGAAAGAAGGTTGATGAGCTTTATGAGGAGTATTATGAACTTTTTCCACATCCACGTATGTCTTTTGAAAGATGAAGGGGGCTGTGCACAATGTAGAGAAGGGTGACGCCTCAATTGTATGCTTGCGCTTTACCAAAAAGCAAGGTTGAAGAGTCCCATGTCACCACAAAAATTAAGGAGCTTTTAACTTAAGGTTAGTTGGTACCCTCGTGAAGGCCTTGGGTGTTTTGGATTTTTTTTCTTGTTCAAAAAAGGATGGGAGCCATCATGCTGTCATGGGTCATTGTAAGATTAACGCAGTAATGCAAAAGTAAAGCTACCCCTCCCTAGAATCCTTGATTCACTTCAGCCTTTAGTGGGGGCTTAATTAAATTTCCACAATAAGTCTTTCCAGAAGTTAATGACCAGTTGAGCTGGATCCTGAGGCTCAAGCCAAGTGCGCCCTTATTACAAATGAAGGGCTGTTTGAACTGAAAAATGCAGCAGGGGCTATGCAATGCCACTTCCACCTTCCAAGAAGCTATAAATGGTTTCTATGTGATTTAAAAGATGTCTTGCTTCCTAGTTTACATCAACAATATTACATTTTCTCCAAGTCTTTCAGTTGACACATAGATCACCTCCACAAAGTTTTTGATTATCTCTAAGGAGCATTTTTGAATCTCAACTCAGCCAGATCTTGTTCTTCCAAAAAGAAATGGAATTTTAGGGCACAAGGTCACTAAACAAGGAATTCAACCTTTTTCTGAAAGGTCGCCACCATTGAAAAGATCACGCTGCCTCAAAGCCTTTGGGGCATATAAGTGCTTCTAGGTATGGTAGGATATTACAAGCAATTAATACTGCTCTTCGCTTCCCTGGAAAAACCCTTAATGTATTTTCTATACAAGGATGTGTCATTTAATTGGAATCTGGAACAGGACCAGGATTTCAATCTACTCAGGAACACCCTAATCTCTCAGTCTGTATTACTCTAACCAAACTTTATTCAACCCATTGTGTTATTTACCAATGCCAGTGATGTCTCCATAGGTGCGATCATGGCCCAACTGGATGAACAACAAATATATTAACCTAAGGCCTGTTTTAAGAAAACCCTAAAGAAGTCTATACAGAATTACAGCATCACTGAATTTGACTGCTTAGCTGTATTGCTCGCGGTTAAGCATTTCTACCCATACTTATATGGGAACCAAGTCATTATTGTCACTGATCATTCTTCCTTAATGTGGCTTCAACAAATAAAAGATCATAATGGTTGATTGGCCATGTGGGCCCTCCAACTATATAGCTACGATTTTTCTATAGTGCATTGGGTGGGTACAGCTCATTAAATAACGGATGGACTATCCAGGCTGATGACCCTCATAGTATTATTGCCCAAGGAAAAGCCACTTATATGACTTGATTGGCTGTCCAGAACAACGGGGACAGAAACCCCTTGTTAAATTGAATATGTTACGCTCATTGTCCCAGAACATTCAAATATAAGATGCCATGTTATATAAGTAAATCAATGGAAAATGGCTGCCATATCTATAGCCCTTTTAAAGACCCAAAAGTATCATGAAATTTCAATTTATTTGAGGTACGCCGACCAGAGGACGGACAGTACAAAATCACAACACTCAAAATGACAATACAAAACTACTAACCAGGTGGGAAGCAGAAACCGCTAACCCACCATGGCAGAGGGTGAGGAGGGGTCGGGGGGTTGGTTTTCAGAAAGACCTGCCTTGATCAAGGGATGTTGGTTACAGTACCAGATCAGAGCAGAGAGCCAGGGCGTTGGGGCATCCGCATAGTGGGGGTGGAGGTCAGCGTAGTAGGAGTTTACCACTTCCTCATCAAGATAATGACGGGAAAGTGTTTCAACAAAAGCTGCGAGGAGAACTTCAGCTTCTTTGCGGGCTTCAGGAAGTTGGGTGAAAAGGGAGATACTGTGGCGGGTGATTTTGGCTGAGGGGTTGAATGAAGCAAGTGTTGCGACATTCATAACAGCAACTTCAGCATCAGCAAATAGTTTCGAGATGTCACTGCAGGGAGATTCAGGGAAGTTGGGGGGAAGAAGAGGGTGGGCAGGCCATGCTGGAGCTGAGCCACTGACTGGGCCACCACGGTGTGTAGTTTTGGGCACTGAGGAGAGGCCACTACAGCTAAGGCGAGCTGGTGGTCACTTTGGAAGGGGGCTTTATTGGGCAGAGGAGCAAAATGGCGAGGGGTAGGGGTTTCATCAAAGTCAGGAAGGAAAAATTCTGCCTGACCATAATCGCCTTGGCATAGAGGTTGACCTGTATGCTTACTAATGAGGACATTACCTGATTCTTCAGTATCAGCCAATAGATCCCATGGATTTTGGTTCACTGAAATAGTGGCGTTCAAATTTGGGTGGGTGGGATTGGGCGAATGGGTGGCTGCTTGGGTGCAAATGGTGGTCCAAGCATTGCTCTGATTGGCTGGGGTAGATTTAGGTGGAAAAATGAAGCTGGAGGTTTTGGGGGGGCTGATTTTCCATGTGGGCCCACTGAACGAGTTTGGAGGGTGGGAGGGGGCAGCAAAGCGCCCCATACTGAACTTCCAGAGGGGGGCTCAGAAGCCGCAGCAGCGGATTTGGCCTGAGGGCACACTTTTTTTGCAGGGTCAAGGCCAAAGCAGAGGGAACAAATCTGCCTACCATTATCGACCCAAGCCCAAAAGAAATGATCAGGCGCTGCAGCCACACTAGCGCGGGGTGGGATTTGCTGGGCTATGGTAAGGTGGTGTGGTATGATGGTGGCTGTTGCACGAGGAGCAGCAAGGCGCTCCACATCAGATGGAATGGCAAAGATGAGGTTGGGCTGAGTGCCATAAGCCATGAGCCCCGCGACCAACTGGTCATATAAAACCTGGGGTGGAAGGTGGGATGGGAGATTTGCAAAGGATACCACCAGCGTGGTGTCTGAGGGGAGGCAAGTACGGGTTGTGGGAATGGGGTTTTTTTTATAAATTAGAGGAGTTTGTGCTGCCGCTTCAGCATCCTCCTCAGATTGGAACCCAACGTCAAAGTAGCCCTTAAAAGGGCGGAAGTCTATAAAGCCAGCTGGCGCAAAGGCCGCAGTGCTAGGTCAATAATTGCCTTATCGGCATATGGTAACAAACGCCCATAGTCCGCTCTGAGGCAATAGCAAATGGCCGAGCGAGGGAGGGCGAGAGGATGGGGCGAGAAGGGTGGACGCGCGCCAGGTGGAGCGCTAAGTCCTGTGGGGGGACAAAACGGTTGGAAGCAGTGGGTGGGCTGTTTGAGCCCGTCCAAACGCGCTTGCCCGCGGGGTGGAAAACGCTAGGTGGGGGTGCACTGCTGCCCCACACTGGGGTGGCAGGCGGCTGATCCAAGGACATCAAAGAATAGGTTTGGGCAGAGGGCTGTGGATAAATAATACTTAAATTTAAAATCGCTCAAAAGTGACTTCAAGCGGTCCAAAAGTATCATGAAACAATACGCCCTTATAGAACACAGAGAAGTCAAGAAAACCTATGGGTTGTAAAGGAAACAATGCTACTGGAACAAGATGCTTGTTACTAGCAAGAGGTTTTAGAAGATTGCTTGATGTGCAGAACGCAAGATCAGCTAAACCTTTACTTCTGGTATGATGTTGTTGCCCCATCTACACCATTTAGCGTCATCAGTATGGATGCATAGGGCCCTTAATTATGGCCTACATGGTCACTACTACATCTTCCTAGCTATTGACCATCTCACAAAGTGGGTTGAGTCCATCTTGGTACTTGCCACCACCACTTAGGTACCTCCTTGTTTTTGTTTTCTCCAATTCACCCAACATGGTGCTTTAGAGTTGTGCTCTTAAACAATGGTTAAAATTTACCTCCCAAGTTGTCCAAAAATTGACTCTACTATTTAATACTAGACAACATTTTTTGCACCCTAAAACCCATCAACAAATGGTGCAGTAGAAAAGGCAAATGGCACCCTAGTTTTTATTCTCCACAAGATGGCTGCCACAGACCCCATACAATTGAATCACTACCTGCCATCCGCCTTACTAGCTTTTGGATTAGCCATCATCAAGTGATCAAAATGTCCCCATTTCAGGTCCTCTAAGGTAAGGAGCCTTGAGTGCATAGCAGCGTCAAGGCTTTATTAAACTCTGCCTCTCCTGACACTGCTGAGTTTATAATGAGGGCACTATCTGATAAAATAACCAGGCTGCAAGAACTCAACATACAAAGGATAATCACTGACACTAGGTAAACTACACAGTTTTATGCCAACCATCCAGAACATTCTTTATTTGATATTGGAGACTAGTGCTATTCAAATTCCATTGCCCAGCAGGCGTTCAAATAAGTAGACACTCCTCACTGGGACCCTACTATGTAATGTATAAGTCTGGCTCTAGGTATTCCATCACTGATATTGTTTAAGGCATAGTGGTTAACCACATTGTTGTAAGGTTTGCGATACTTGAGAGATACACCAACAAAATTTGCACAGGGTAGAACCACTGAGAAATTAGGACCAATGATATGATGATTGTTGTCCTCAACACAACAGAATAAAAGTATAAATATAAATAAATATGGACACTCGCCCCTTCCACTCTCTTTTATTATATATATTAATACAGCGGACTCTCGCTGTTATACTTACTCTAAAACTATTAGCAACCTAACTTTCTCAATTGTCTCATCCTGCTTGTATGGTAATGACTTCAGATGTATCGCTTTCATGGCTTAGTAATTCACTTCGCTGTATCTCATTGGTTTCACCAATTGTCCATTCATCAATTCACAATCACCCACTTTGGCCGATTCTCAGTAACCCAATATCGCCTCATTTTGAAGCGCTTAAATTACTATTACCAGTTTGATTCCAAAAGAGTCCATTTTGTTCCACTATATTGACTCAGGGCTTATCATCCAGTCATATCAGAATTGCGACATTACCCCCTCCTTGACTGGACAATAAGGTTCTTATTGCTTATATGCCTGGAGAAACTTTGTATGCACTCGGTTGATGGTACAACTGCTGACAGGGTCCTTGATAGTATACACATCCATAACTGTTTTTTCAATAACTTCAAATGGCCCAATCCAAATACTGGCCAACTTGTGTTTCTGACTAAACCATGTTGATCATGGAATAGAACCATGTCTCCATCTTTGAATTGCGCTAGTCCACTTCTCCGTACCTAATCAGCAACCTAGCTTTTGATTTTCTTGGCTAAACTGAATGAGTATGCTTTGGTTTGCAATTTTATCAGCATATTCATTAGGGCAGCCAGGTAGCATTGCGGATCCATTGCGCCAGTGTCCTCCACACAAGCATATAAGAGTGTAGGCAAAGCGGGGTGCTTCCCATAAAGCAATTGGAATGGGCTTTTCCCCGTGGCAGAACGATAGCTAATGTTGTAGGCAAACACCAAAGCAGAAAGGAGGGTACTCCAATCGGAGGGCCTTTCTGTAACCAACTTTTGTAGTATATTCACCAAGGTCTCATTGACTTGTTCAACCATTCCGTTGGACTCTGGGGTGATATGGAGTTGTTAGAACCTCACGGATAGCCATCATCTCATTGAGCTTGGGGTGTATGTGAGAGGTAAAATTAATACCATTGTTGGTAAGGATAAACTGCGGGCAGCCATGACGCTGAATGATACACTCCATTACAAATTTAGTCACAGTAATTACCTCCAGGTCCCAAATGGCCCGCGCCTCAACCCACCTTTTCAAGTGGTCAATTGCCACCAGGATATACTTAGACTGGTTTTCTCCAGTTGGCAAAGGACCTACAACATCAAAGGAAACGGTATGCCAAGCAAAGTATGGCTTTACTAACAGGTATGAGGTCTTCCGGTGGAACAGCTTTTCCACTTGGCACTGGTGACAGGAGGAGATAGTATCAAACACATCGAAGTTCATGCTTTCCCAGTAATACTGGGGCTGTAGTAGTTCCAACATATTGTGCATGCCACCATGCCCAACTGCTTTATGTGTGCTCATGATTATGTTAGGCCGCATTGAGGGTGTTGGACATTCTCCTTCTCGACTTTTGAAAAAGAATGTTGGAGGTAAAAATGCCCCCAAATCCACTACTATGATTGGCCAATTACATGTCCAATCTTCTAACAATACTATGGTTAATGAGGATATGAGTACCATCGGCCAAAAGACCCTGGCAGATTCTCGGTGGAACCCTACCCATCAGGAAAACCTGTTTTATAATCAAAATTCGCTTATTAAGGTAAAAACTGATAGTAGGATTGCTC
>JAKSZP010016312.1:0-59627 GCA_022478985.1 Massospora cicadina | reverse complement strand
CGCCTTGCCGCGGACTCTGCCTGGTTGTTTTTATTGTTCAAAATTTCGCCATTAAATCTGGCAAAGCGCGCCACTGCCCAAATAATCACCCCCAATGATCGTCAAATAGGTCATCCAGTCACTCAACCCTGCCACATGGCGGTGGATCATATCCGTGGTAAACTGCCTCATTCTCAATGATGGAGTCAACTCTCCATCCATTTTCAAGTACCCATCAAACACAAACCTGTCTGTTTACTTCGCCATTTTGATTTCTGAGAGCGCTCCCCTATCAGAGCTGCCTCAGGGCGCCCCTGCCCCAATGCCTGCGAGCTCAGCCCCACACATGTCTTGTCCGCCGCTAATCCCACCCACCTGAGGGCTCTGGAGTACCCCAATCAAGGGGGACTTGGCCCTAATGCTCATCGCGGGTCCGTTTTCCCCTTTAACAGCACCCCTGCCCACGCGGTGGGCCCTGTGCTTCCCCTCTCTGGCGCACAGACTCACCTACCTGTAACCAAAGGCCAGTAACTGCGAACCCTGAAGGAGTCATCATCCTCCCCACCTCTCCCGCCCTTGGGAGTTGCCCCCAAGACTTGCAGTTGCCCCCATTGCAACCATCTGGTTTGCCTTAGGGCTCTTCAGTACATTTATAAACATTTCTCTCTCTCTCTCACATCCCCACTAGATCTCCCCTTCTTCTAATCGCACAGACCGCTGTGCCTTGGCATTCTGGGCTCTCCAATGGGTGCTCATACACCCTGACTGGGAGCCCAGTCTAATTCTTTTTCAGCCGCTTCCATGACAATTGGGCACTGAGGATTTAAGATGAAAAGGGAACAATTCAAAAAAATTATTACTAAGAATTGAAAATATCATTATCCATAAAACCTTGAGTTGTTGTAAAGAGTGTCAAGAAGTAAACCCTTCTTAAAAGCTTATCTGTTCATTTTGTTATATTAACATTTTCTCAGTCATATTTTTCAATAGACATGGGTGGACCCCTCCCAATTAGCAACATGAAAGCTAAATGTATTATAGTGCAATCAATCTCTTAACTAAAATGGACTAAATCCAGAGCTATTTAGGGCGTAGGGGCTTCAACTACTGCCAGATTCATCTTAAAACCATTCAGTGGCACGGATGCCTGAAATTAGTTTTGATGAATAATGACACAAAAATCACTTAAAATGTTCTAAGAACTCAATGAACTGATGAGGGTATGAGGTGTGCTTATAAGTCAATATCAACCTGAAACCAATGGTACAGATAAACAAGTTAATGGAACTCTTGTAACCATTCTCAGTGATTAACTTCCCAAAAACCTTTGGAGTGGAGTACATTTCTCAGTTTGGCCGTGTTTCTTACAATATTTGATACCACTTGGCCACAAGAACGTCTCCATATAAACTTCCTAATGGTAAACATCCCGCCTTACTGCAGTTACTATATCCTGTGCTACAAGACCCTCACAATATGACACATCCACAGCTTTTTGAGCGGCTTGCCAATACTTTAATCAAACTAAAATCCTAGGCATATTAATTATTTTTGAACTCAAAGAGGCCCAACATGGAAAGGACCAGAAAAAATGGCATGATCTTCCCAATTTCATTGTAGGTGATGAAGTAAAATTTTGTAAAAATCATGGTTCAGGCTGAACTCAGAAGCTAAATCAAATTTGGGTTTTAACACTTAAGTTAATCAAGGAATCTCAACCTTCACCTACAAAATTAAAAAAGTAAAATTCTGGACACTTATATAATTGAGTCCATACCAAATTTCTAAAGAAAATTTAAAACGGTCTGATTAAAAGTGATAAAAAATATTAATTGATTGATTAATTAAAAATTGAAAGAGAAAAAGAAACTTAATAAAAAAGAGAATATATAAATTAAATATAAATAAAAAATAAGATGTGCAGTTTAGTAATAATAAATGTATTACTCACTTTCAATGAGGGGAGAGGAATTGGTCTTCAATTATTTATCTGTTTGTGTAACTTCAACCCATTCCAAATGATTGGAAACAAGAGATAAAGCCATTCTGATGTTAATCCAGATGTGTTGCAAGCTGGTAGCAGCAGATTCTCAGCAAAAAAGATGAAGGTGAGGAAAAACCCTCTGATTGTAATTCATCTAAGCCAAAATTGGGTGTAAAGCAAACGCCCAGGATAAGACAATCTATTTGGATTTCAGTTTAGTACTGATAAGTTTCTGAGGTAAGAGACAAACATAATATGCTTCAGACTGTCACCACTCAAGAAGAGGTGGAACATGCAGTAATCATATGAAAGTCATCCGCTTGGGTGAAATCTGCATAAGATGGCTGAGAAAGTATATCTTGGGAAGATATTTATCCACACTATTATTATGCAGGTCCTGAAAAATCTGACCTAACAGCTAAACATAAACAAGAATTGAGGATATCATGGGTAGGTAACCCAGCAAAGAAGCAAAATTGGGACACCTACCAAGAGTAACCGATCAAGAATCATGCACCTCCTTTGAAAAAGCTTCCACCAGAAGCAGATCTTGGGGCCTAACAGAAGTATCATCAGCTAGTACTTGATGAAAGGGGTAAAAGGTCGTTTTAAATTTGGACCTAGTTTCTTCCAGGTTATGGCCACGGCAAGGGTTATTTGCTGACCTCAAGTGTGCCAATTAAGCTCAAGGCATTGGGAAAAATTTAAGGATGAAGACATAATCACCCAAAAGGTCTCTATTCCAAAAAGGACCCATAGCAAAAAGTTTTGATTTTCAGGGTGAGGATGAAAACATACTGTAATTTTGGAAAATAAAGTCATCAAGAACAAAGGCCATACCTGGTTAGATTTTCCAAAGAAGCATCAGCTCCATACTCAGTGATTTCCTCCTTGACGTTTGTATCTAGACAAGTAGAGATGAAAACAGAGGGCATTGGAACTACCTGACTCAACTTTAGTTCCCGCATTGAACAACTCACTAGTTGAAATCTCATAGAATAAAGCAAACGTGAAAACTGGCACCGCGCTTCAGGATAAAGTACTCCTATATTGCAGCAATAATTGGAGGATGAACTATTGGCAGACGTTGATGAAAAAAAAATTGGGAAACTCAGGTTTTATATTCCAGTCAATTAAGGGGAATTATTAGATTTTAGTGGTGAATTGAATAAAAACCCTTCAAACCCCATCAATCTGATAAATTACTTGCATTGATAAATATCTTGATCCTTCCAGATATATTATCATCTTATTATGTTAGTTCACCTCAAAACCGCCTTAATTATTGTTTCTACTTCTTGATTACAAATGCTTAATTTTAGGTATGATATAAAAATTATTTTAAATATGAGGCATCTTAAGTGCAAAGGGGTTTTATGGCATCAATTTTATTGCATCTTCTAAATCAGGAATCAACTTTGATGCAGTGAGTTGAAATTGTGGTGTTGATTATATTGATTGACAATTAATGCACCTATAAGATAGTTAGTCTAAATAGTGCTTACCTAGTGATATGAGAGACCTGCTGACGTCCCAATTAAGAAATACATCATATATCATTTCATCTACCTCATTCCCACATTTATTGTATCTGTCAATACATATTACAAATCCCTAATTGAGCTAGCTTTGGGATATTTCTGCGTTGATTAAATGCCGCTATTGCACCCAAACTCTTAATTATGACATAAATCTCCTATGATTGATTTGATACAATTGTTATTAAGTCAATTCCAGGGCTGAATTGACTTATAAAAATTATTCATGTCTGTTGCCATGACCATTTGAGGATTGGCAAGGTATAATGAACTCATTTAATTTATGGGTATGGCCAGTAGAAATCCAATAGGTGTATAATACCAGTGCCTACCCAATTAGATATATATATTATCTTTCATTAATTTTCATCACTAATTGTTCATCATAATTTTTATTGTTCCTTATATTTTTATCAGTTCCATTAAATTATTAATATTTATTAAGCACTGCATACATGCCCATATTCCCAAAGGAGAAGTAATCAGCTTATTTGACTGCTGGAGAATTAGTCATAATTGTAAAGTAGAATTCCTATTTTGTTATGAAGACAGAAGGTCTTTTATTTTTATATATCCAGTAGACTTAAGAAAGTTGAGCGTACCAGAGTTACTTGGCCTTTTTCAGGGATTAATATAGTATCTAATTCCCAATTATGATCAAGATTTTCTTTATAAAACGGGTTTAATCCTAATTTCCCTTGTTAAGTATTTTATCATGCACCATAGGCTAAAACTTAACAGTGTATATGGATACCCAATTAACTCATTGTATAAAACAGATCATAATTTTTATATAAAAAATTAAAGTAACAAAACTCTCCCAAAACTTCTTGGAAAATCCAGAATCTTGAATCGCCTTGATGTAACTCTTGATCTAAGTGGAGACATTGATTAAAGAGTTGCAGCGATGATACCAGGAACTATTTGTAATATGGGAGCTCAAGGGCCATGAGGTTCAGATGAAACAGAAGGGCAGCAGGGCCAAAAGGCCAGCTTTCCCCTCAGTTCCACTACTTCTCACGCTGTCATGATAATGGCAAGTTAAGTTTAGACTAACCTGCCAGTCTGGATGCCAAAGCACACATTTGACAAGCCTGAATGCCAGAGGCACTTCTGCTTGAATAAAGTTTATTTGAATGGGAAAAGATTTCACCAATAAGCGCCAATGGTTCTTAAATATAATTATAACTTGGCAAAAATCAGGTAATTATGGCCCCAGGGCCCGTGGGTTTGGGAGCTGGAAAAAAATTGGGTTAGGTAGGGTGGTTTAAATTCGTCATAATTAAGAAAATGGTTTTAGGAAATGGGATTTTATTGGGTTTTAAAATTAGAAAATCAATTGTCAAGTTTCTCAGTATGTTACAACTGCTTAAATAGAAGATTGATTTAGGAAAATCTTAGAAAGTCTTGGGATTGGGGCCCTCAGGATTCAACCTGATAAAGCGAACTTTAAGTGAGGAGGAAAAACCAATTTCATTTGAACTGAATTTGAAAGAGTCAGTGGCAGACTGAATCGCTGTCAGTTTGGCATTGGACGCCAAAATTGCAGTTTCACTGCATTTCTGATGGTTAGCATGATGGCATCTCAACCAACAGGCAACGGGAATCTCCCAAGACACCTTATGTAGGGACAGTCCCAAGAGGCCAGGACTGGATTTGGGATACCCAAACCGCCCGCACCCAGTCATTTTGGCGTAATTTCCACCAAGCAAGATGCAACGAATGATGATCCTAATTTTTTGAGGGGAAAGTTCTGGGCTGGAGGCAACATTTAAAAAAGAGCTACATGCCCATCTGGCTTTGTCCCTGATGTTTTCAAGGGAAAATTTGAATTAGCAACAACATTTCCCAATGTCTAATGCCATTGGAGAGTTTAACTGAGTATTTGTCACTAAAAACATTCTCATTAAGAAGTACATGCCCATTGGGTTTTGTCCCCAAGGTTTTTAAAGCATTTTTTGAATCAACAATATTTCCCAATGACACACAATGCCATTGGCGAGTTTTTCTAAGGATTTGACAATTGATTCCCCATTTACTGAGTGTGTGCGCCCATAGGGCTTTGTTGCTTAGGGTTTAAGGCTTCCAGACCTTAATTTTGAGGGCTTGGTGCCATCAACTTCATAATATCCTTTTAAACCATGGTGTGGCGTCTTTCAATTATTTTGGTGCAAATGTTCACAATTCCCCATACTAATTTTGCTGAGGCAATTGTGGGGACAGGTGGTGAGATCTTCAAAGAGAGGGCTGTTACCCATCGCTCATCTACCACATGGGCAAGATCACCCTGTGAGATAAGGGGGACAGTAACCCTTATCAGACCCTTTTTGTGGGGAATAAGAATGCCACTAAGTTCAAGCAGGTGAGACTCTCCCCCAGACTTACACATGCCAGGGGTTCTGATGATCCTTAGAGAAAGAAATATTGGGGAAGATCGAGGCTTTACATAAACAGATGGAGGAAATAGTACAAGGTTGCGGTGCCATCATCAATAATCATTATATCAACACCAAACTTAATTTTGAGGGTTTAGATGGGGAGCTATAAATAAGCATGCATTTACAATGTTACTTATAGCTACTTCAATCAGTCAAGCAATCATTTGTCAGCCTTAGAACCCATGTTAACGGCTGCAAGGCCAAGAAATCAGCCTAAAAGTTCAATTAGAACAAAAGTCTAATACAACTGCCCTCACTAATGCATGAACACATTGAAGATTATATTGAGAGAGTGAGAATACAATTGGACTATAGAGATAACCAATTGTATTCAGAAGTGTGATATCTTCTGAACTGAGACATACTGCAGTACCAGCTATTTACCCTTTCTACCTTAGCCAGCTCTAACCCTAAACCCAGCCTTAGTAAAAGTTTAACCTAAGTCAAGAAAGTATAGTGTCATTCTTAAATGCTTTTGAGAGTGCAATAGAGGAAGTAACTAACAGACAAAAGTAAAGACCATCCATTTCTGACTCTGCAGAGAAGATAGAGAAATAATGAGCCCACATCTGCATGACTACCAAACTGGGTCACAAGTGAATAACTCCTTAATTAAGGAGTTTATAAGTGATCAAACCTCTCATAATAAAAGAAGGCCTTCATGGTAATTCTCATTACCAAAAAGAAAATACTATTGAATTCTATAAACAATTCTATTCTAGCTCAAAACCCTTAGTTACTAACCATATTTCATTAAAAAGTACCATCACTGCAATAATCTCTTCCCTCAAATCATGGCATGATGTTCAATTACACATCATATAGCTCAAGCATTAAACTTTATTTGTATTTGAAGATACAGGAGGCATTTGACGAAATCTATCCAGCTACAGTAAACAGAATTCTTATTTCCCTGAGGCCCCTGAGTGGCAACGCATACATGCTATTGAGTAAAAAGACAAAAAGATACAGTCTTTAAAAAAAAAGTTCTTGTCACACTATGTACCAGGTTGGAAAAGATGAGCCAAAGAAACGGGAAGTAATGTCAGCGTGAAGAAATAGGACCTTTATGCTCACAATATCACTAGAATGCCTCTATCTAAACTTACTTCATCTACTGTTCTTGAAAGCAATGCCTCTGAGGATACCAGAATGGACGGTTTAATTAATTCTGACAGTAAACATCTCAATGATGCTTAATTTTCTTATGAAAAGTCACCCATATTCCATAATTTTCCACCGCAGTTTGGGTGCCTGGTAAAATGGGTCACTATTAATGTTTATAAAAATTCCATACTTTCATCCATAAATGGTAGTTCCATGGTGAATGTCATTTTTTTATGTTTATAAAATCAATGTTCCAAATTTCTACATTACATGGAGTATGGAAATTCCATTCCTCAATGTATAACTTATATTAGGGCCTATTCCTCACTCCACTTAGATTAGCAGACTATCTTTGGATACCTCAGATGTGGCCCTTAAAAACCAGCTACACACTATTGTTGATCACAATTCTTCTAGAGAGTAATATATTATCTTTCTAATAACTGAGAAATATTTATCTTTAATGGGGACTGGTGTCCCCTAGTATCCAAAGCTAATATTATTGAAATGATTGTAACAAAGTATCAAACCTGCCTACTATATATGATTGTTAAGATCAACTAATTGATTACTTTATACAGAGTCCCCACGTGTGGACATCACCACATGTTATCAATGGAACATGAGAAATTTCCTTAGACTCTCCATAGTATAAACTAATTTATCAAAAGTACCAAGTCATCATCAATACCAGAGTCCATATAGACATTCCCCCTGGGAGTCTATTGCAGATAAAATGTGTCAGTTGTCTATTGTAAAATAAACATAGCCTTAACTGAAGTTCTTGGTCCTGCATATGCCATCGCCATCTTGGTACTGTTAGCAATTTGATAGACAACTAGCATATAGTTAGGCTTATTACTCCAATAGCTTACATATGGATATTATCTGCAACAATTTTAATCATTTTTGGAATTAAAATAGTCCGCGCGTTTTTGGGCTAGAAACGCCTCCAACAGTGGCTTTTATTGAGACTTTAGTTGGCATAGAACTGACTCATGAGCAAAGGAAGAAAGTTGATAAGCTACCTGAGGATTATGCTAATCTGCTAACAACATTCACATATGACTCTGGAAAGATAAAAATACTTTACATAATGTAGAAACAAAAGATTCCCCCTATTTGAGCTTGACCTTACCATAAAATTTAAAAAGAAGAAGCATAAGTAACTATAGAACTCAATCAGATATTGGAGTCAGGACTGTTGGTATCATCCTAAAGCCTGTGGGCATGCTCCTCTTACTAGTCAACAAAAAGGATGGAAGTCACTGAGCTGTAATGGATCTAAAAGCCTAATTTTTTGACCAAAGAAAATAGTTACTACTTACCCTGGTTTACTTACTTGTTACACCTCCTCGCTGGAGCCCAGGGTTTCTCAGCAATAGATCTCGCCAGTGGGTATTGGCACTTGAGACAGCGCCCAAATATCAAGCCAAGTGTGCACTAATTACCATTAAAGAATTAATTGGCACGAATTCCACAAGTTCTATGCAATGCCCCAACTACCTTTAAGCAAGCAATGGATGGATTGTAGAGTGATTTAAAGTTATCATGTGTATTTGGCAACCTCAATGACATCATGGTAGTCTAAAAAATCTTCAATAGGCATTTATAGCACATCTTTAAAGTCTTTAACTGAGTGAGGAAGGCATCTATAAGCTCAAGCCATCTAAATGCTCGTTTTTCCAGCTAAAATTGGAATTCTTTGGCATAAAGGTCTCAAGAAAGTGATACAACCTATATTAGACAAAGTCGCCACAATTAAGATGACTCTCCCCAAAGCCTTAAGGACATTTAAGTTTTCCTCTAGATGATGAGGTACTATAGACAGTTTATTTCACGTTTTAATAACCTCGCTGAACATCTAGTCTACCTGATCAAGATATATTTCGCTTCAAATGGAATTGTGAGAAAGACCAAGGCTTCAACTTTCATAGAGCTTCCCTAGTTACCTAGCCTGTCTCAATACATCAAAAGTTTAATCAGCTCTTTTTACTTTTTACTGAAGCCAGTGATGTGGCTGTGGGGGGAAACTAGCACAATAGACGACTAAAAAGTGTACTATCCAGTGGCCTACTTTATTGACACCCTATCCGAGGTCAAACAGAACTATAGCATCATCAAGCAAGAACGCCTAGCTATGCTTTTTGCAATTACACATTCTGACCTTATCTATACAGAATTTATTCCACCATCATCTTTAATCATGACTCCCTTAACTGGCTCCAACAGATGAAGGATCCAGATGGTAGGTTTGGTAGATGGCCTTGAAATTGCAAAACTATGACTTTACTATATTACATCATGTTAAAACATCCACCAGAATGCAGATGGATTGTCGCAAATGCCAACATTAACCATTTGATAACTGAAGAACAACGCCTGTATAATCTGATTGTCTTTCCTAACAGATGGGAGCTGGAGACGCCAGAGACTTAGTCTGAATTATGAACTATGACGAAGGATACCTAAATAAAGGACGGAAGCTCTATGATTTAGTTGATTGGAAGTGGTTGCCTTATGTGTGGCAACCTTTTTTGAACTGGAATCATCACGAGGGCATTCCAGTGTAGGACATACGTCAAGAAAGCCTGTTAATGGTTGATAAAGCGATGTTATTGGGACAAATTCTAGGTACTATTCATGAGGTTTTGGAAGCACGCTTAACTTATAGGACACAGGAAAGTATAAGTCCCTAAGATCAGAATCAAGTTGTAGATTTTTGCCACCATTTAATGTATTCAGCGTCATTGTGGTAAGGCCACGTCCGCAGGTATCCACGGCTATCAACATATTCTTATCACCAACAACAACTTAATCAAGAAGGACAAAACTATCTCTGTCTTTGCTGACACTATTGAAGCTAAAGCCTTGTTTTTTTAGCACCAGTGAGGCTAAAGGCTTGTTTTTTAGCTCTTTTTTTCACACAACATGAATGTCCTAGGGTTCTACTTTCCAATAAAGGATTAGATTTTATGATGCAAATAGTTCAAGACCTAACTTAGTTTTTGTTACCATTCAATACTTCATTAGCCCCTACAATCCTTCAACTAATGATGCGATGGAATAACCAAACAGTAACCCCATATATATCATTAAAATATGGCAGCCACCAAACTCAAGCAATGGATTCACTATCTGCCCTCCTACTTACTGGCCTATTGAATAAGCTATCACCAAGTAATTGAGATGTCTCCTTTTGATGCCCACTACAGGAGAGATCTGCGATTACTTAGATATATACAAATGCGTTTAGAATCTTATGCTCTTGAAAATACTGTGTTTTTCATGAGGAAAAATCTGATAAAATTACTAAGATATAAGCGCTTGCTAACAAAGTTGTTAATATGACTACCAAAAGGAATACTACTTGATTCAATGCTCATCTACCAGCCTTTCAAGCTCGTTTTTTATAGACATCGTTTTGTTAATTATCATTGCCCTGGTGGAAGACCTAACAAACGACACCTCCTGGTTGGTCTTATATCAAGTCCTATATAAGGCAGGTTCTGAAAATTCCATTGTGGACATTACAAAAAACTGTAATCAAGCGAGTTCATATCAGATTTTTAAGCCTATGTCCCCTTACAAAAGGATCTTAAGGGTACTATAAGAATTTTTAATGGTAAAAACAAAAACCCCGTTGAAGATAAAATTGTTGTGCTACATGAACACCCTCATACATAATTGGGTTTTTACCAAAAAATATTCTTCTCTTAATGAGTTGATGTTCAATAATGGTTAAGTGCAATCAAATGGAATTTTGAAATCAGTAAAGGGAATGGTCAAATCAGGGCCACCAATTGACACTCTGGGTAAAATGAATTTCAAAACCTAGAGCATCAACCCAAATCCTATGACGATGAGATCACAACGATCTGGACACTGAAAATTGATACTGACCGCTGACCTGCCTTTATATTGATTAAGATGTGAAGATCCTGATTAAAAGGACCACGGAGCTCTCTACATCACAAGGCCCAACTCACCCTATACATATTGCATAATTTTGCTAATAAATTGTTCCAAACGCTATCTTATACATTGATTAGCATTTATTTTTACATTCCTTTGTAAATTCATGACAAAGAGTTTAGTAGTGACCTTGAAAAGTTGCTATTACAAAAATACTTAATGCAAAAGTGGCTAGCCATAGTCTTTAAGAAAGTTATTAAACTACAAAAGGCCATCCCAAAAGAAGCTAGAATCTACAAACAGAACACTTCTGGGCAACAGAAAAATTAAATCTTTAGCTCCACTATAATGATGAAGCTGAGAGAAGCATTAGATATAGTCTTATTTACTGCATAAAGATCAAAAGTTTATTGTGCATATTATTTCAAAAGTATGAAGTATATTTCTAAACCTAATTTTACATTTCTCTCCTCATTTTGATTGAGTCAATTTAAATGAAGTTCTGATAAAATAAGCACTGGAGTCTATTAGATAACTTACATCATGACTACAAAAGTAGAAACGTTATACTATTCCAAGCCACCTAAACAAAAAAAGGCGTTAAAATTTGACTAGACAATTTTTTAAAAACTATAATGTAATCTGCTTCACTCAATAGCTTTATAAAATTAAACAGCCCCTATAAAACTTTAATCATCATATATGATAAATAATCAAACAAAGTTAGGCCTTAAAATATTGAAAAAAATGAAGCTAAATATACTATATTAAAATACTCACAGACCAAAAACTTGGTATATTTTACAAACCTCAAAATTGTCTGGTGACAAGGCGTTAGGCTCTTACATTTGCAGAATACCTTGATATTCATTTTATTTTCTAATTTAGTACATAATCTCAATGCACTGAGTCAACACCCTGACCACCAAACAAGGTAGACAAACTTTCAAATTTCAACACTTAGACACTACTCAATGAGGAGATAAACGTAGCTTTATAAAAAGAACTAATATGGCGCAATAAAATGCTTGGAGCATGTATTATAATGGAACTATAACAAACTTAAAATTTATTCTTAAAAGTTTTTATATTGTTTATAAGTTAAAGTATCCCACAAAAGTAAGTGTCCCTATAATCTTAATTTATAAGTCCTTATTCAAGGGCCACTTAAAAACCAAAATTAACTAAGTTTAATATATGACCTTATTGGTTTATTGCCTGTAAACCACAAGGTAATATTAAATATCATTTACTCAGAATTTACCAGTATTATATGTTAGTGATAACATAAAAATTAGATCTTAAGACCTGTGGTTAAACTAAATCCTGTTGAGGTTAACTCAAATATTTCTTCATTTATTGCTCATTGGACCTTTGTAAATTTTTAGTAAAATATTGTTAAGATACAAAGTTATCATGGTTATGCGCTCTCCAGGTGATAAACATTAAGCTGTGAGGCTGCTATATGTTCTCCTTTACATCTAAGTCACAACTTAACATAAAGCTCATTTTTATTATTAATCCTTTGAGCCTTTTGTCTTTATAGAAAGATTGTGAGAATGTGTGGAATTTAAGTTCATTTAATTATTTTGCCACATATAGAAAAAATAAAAATGACATGCTTTTATTAAAAATCTTCCACTCAGAGTAATTATCAAATTAAAATTAAGAAAAGTTCTAAAGTACATTTCCAGTGTTATGATAACATTAAACATTACCAGTAAACCTGCACTAAACTTTTGCACCTTGAGTTCCCCTGAATAATTTAGTATTTTACTTGAGTTAGAATTAAATACTCAGCTAAGTGTATACACAAAATAGCAGAGTTTGTTAATTTGAATGTATCTACAATTTAAAATAACTCTTTTTATACAATATTTGGTGTCAGAATGAAACCATCTTTTATTTTTTGTCATTTCAGTATAATTAAACTTTATTATGTTAAATTGTTAAACTCAATGTCATAAGCAATTACCTCTGTCTTGATGTGTCTAAGAATCATATTTTTATATTTTTAAAGAATCATAAAAAAGTTTGGAAACGTCATGTCTTTTTATAAAAAAATTTAAACAGATAACATGCTCTAACATAAACTGAGTATGCTATGTCAAGAGTCAGTAATAAATCCTATTTAATACTTAAACTTTCGTTATAGGGCTTGTATTAGTTGAAAAAAGGGATTTTGACAACAGATATATATATATATATGAAGGTTGATTTTGTAACTGCCTATAGCTTTTTCTGTTAGATAGAAAAAGTTAAAGTTCTAATTTGATATTACCTAAAGTCTATTATGGATAGATTACAATTTGATTTATCACATTATAGCTACTATCAGTAATCTTGATTAATGTATACACTCTTTTTAAAAGCAAAATGAGTGTTAATTTGAACTACATAATCCATAACGCAACTATAAGTATCTATTAATGCAGACGCGCTATATGTAGTATGATTTAGATGATGGCCTTTTTATATTTTGATGCCTTAAGCATCTAAATACTAGTTTAAAGGTTTTTTATCATATTTCCTTTAAGGTATTAAGAAACTATAAAACGCTGCATTATAAAATACTCCACCAATTAAGATAGATATGTATCTTCTGCATTTTTCTGCTTCATAATAAGGTAAGCACATACCTGATCTTATAATAGTTGCAACTAAGCCACCTCTGTAGAGAAAAGGCATAACTAAGGAAAAAGCTTAAGGTAGAAATAAGTTGCTAAGAGATTATGGATGAGTTGCAATGCTATATGAAAGGGTTTCAAAGGGCTAAGAAAAATCATATTGAAACAAAAATGAATAATTTAAATTTTATTTATGCTAATACAATAGCATAAAAGGGTAAATAAATTATCTAAGGATTTTTTGAGATCTATAGTGCTTGAGGCTTCAGAGCACCAAAGTTCAATCAAATGGTTCTAAAAATATCTTGATATTCTGCTCAAAGCTAAAATTTGTTTAAATGTTGTTTTACCAAGTTTATTTGCAACAAACATAGTTTAATAAAACAATTTATAGTCTATCAATAACTCAAATACATGTTTATGTTGTTATTTGATTAAGGTATTTCCTACTCTCGGGTTGGGACCATCTGGTACTAAAAAAAGGTATTTCCTACTAAAATCTTTATAATATTCTTTTTCCCATCCCATCATCTTTTTTAGATATGAAAGGCCAGCCTAAACTTTTCATTCGTCGCCAAACTGACTTTTATCTCTGAAGTTCACCTTTATTGCTGTATACTATATAACGTCCATCGTTTATCCTATTATGCCCTGTTTCACTTCTTAATTGGCCTGTTATATGGTTTTTTATTGTAAGACACCTGCACCTACCAGAGGATTCTTATCCCAAATTTCAAGAAGCTCTGGTAGAGTAGATTCAGTATGGCATTTTCCAACTACAGCAAACTACCTGTTGAGGGTGTTCTTGAACCAGAAAATTCATCTCATCCCACATGGTGACCTGGTTCTATGATAAAAACTCTTTGCTGAAATTTACTATTCATAAAGCCTATCATAGGACTTCTTGTGACCTTGGTACCAAGCAATGTATATACCAATTAGTTCAGGAAGCGCTGTTTCCTATATCCTTATTTGTAATTCCATGCTTATGTGACATAACCATAATGATTTACTCTTATGTTTTGCCTTATCTTTTCTGTTTCACGTTCTTCTCCCCATCCATTCTCCTTTAATATAGATTTTACAATAAAAAACTTGTTAAAACATTATCCACCTTCTTAGAAAGTCCAAGCTTCTAAATTTAATCTGAGGAGTGCAGATCCACAATGGAAGACAATGATTTCACTACCTCACCACATATAAGCCTTACCTATGCTATCAGGACAACACGCAGTTTTGTTTTATATAAGGTATAAAATGTAGTACTTGGAGCGCACAAGTGATGATTTAGTGATTTACCACCAGACAACACTTGTTTTTTATTCTAATTATAAATTTTGTCTAAAACTCACATATTGTATTTCTCATTCATTTGATTAGGTGTCATATTTGTTTAGCAATCATTGACAATTTTTAATTAGAATCTTGTAGTTGGTTAAAAGGTACTTTACATGCATTATTTTTTTAGAATGTTAGGTATTATCACCACAACACTCAACTAAAGTCTAAACAGCTGACTACGCTTGGGTTGCGGCCAGCCTGTTACTTGACCCTTGGGTTCTATTTTTTGTTTATAAGGTAACTTAAATTTATATTCCATAGTTATATTCTACCCTGTATCTATGCCTAATTCCCTTATTTATGTATCTATAGTTGTAAATTTATGCGCCTAATAGGGGACCTTTAATTAAACATAAAGGCTCTTTTAAAAGCTTAGAAACCCCCCTGTACATTACCCTACAAGGGAACATCTATTAATGGATCGCTTTGCCCCAGTTTTTTAGGTCACCCATATGGCAGCCTAATTTTTATTTATAAAAAGCCTCTAGCCTTGCATCTTTGCCTTTGAGGGGGTTTGATTCTAGATGATCAAACTTAGATGATGCAATAAGTTCAGATCCAGTACCACTTATTTTACATGAAAACTCTGTATGAATACACCCTTAAAGGCTCATATAGGTTTAACTCTCAGAGCATAAGTAGAGCTAGCAACTGAGTTTAAAACTTTATGACTTAAAAAAGCTTTCAATTATGTGCACTTTCTCTAGTTTATTGATATCTTAGGATCTCTGATAGTATAACACTAAAATACTACATGTCAAAAAGTCTTCCAAACTTAGCTATAAGAAGATACATCTCAATTAAAATAAAATTATCTTTTAATCCTAAATAAAAAACCTTATAGATTCCAATATCCAAACTATACTCCAAGCTTTCTTCCAGTTCCTAACTAACCAAAGATTATAACAAGATGACTAGAATTACATATTACCTATCATCACATCTTAAATCTTCAGCTGGTATTGCAAAAAACTTGAGAATTTAATGTGAAGAGATTTAATTTTTATACTGTTAGATATAAAGAGATATAAAGGGCCAGAATCCCTTTCCAATCTTAGTTGCAACTAAAACCTTATTCTACATAAAGTGCATGAGGCTTCATCTTCTTTTGCTCCTATTATTTATTTTGCTTATATAATATCCAATTATCAATCCTATCTTAGATGTAATTCTCTTTTTTTACAAATACCATTCTCAAGCTAAGGGTTAGAATGCTTAATTTTCTTTTTTAGCACTAATGGTGCCCAAACTAATTGATTTCTTTGCCCTTGTAAAATTGCCTTCATCAACAGATGAACAAACTGACTCCTTCTGTCACTTCCTGATAAAATAACATTAAGTTGAAAATATAATACATGGTTTTTTATCATTGACAAGGTCACCATTCAAACATTAGCCACTGTTAACTTTATTTTAAGATACATCTATACCTAATCTGATTGATGCCAGTACTTTATTATTCATTGTTGCCCATACCCTTGTCATGGTCTAATTTGGGAAGAATTTCCTTATTCCAATCTGGGTCATAATACAACGCTTCAATGTCAGTATACATTATGTTTAATGTTAAGATATTGTGACCTATATAATCATAAGCTGATGAACTTGTAAGGGCCCTCATCATGTCCATTAAATTGGATCAGGCAATACTTGTCTTCCAATAAAGGAAGGGGAAGGGGCCCTGAGAATACTCGCTTGAGAAAATAGAAGATCTGGGTGAATGCCCCCAGATGAACTCTGGGTATCTACCACCCTTCCCAATCCCAATTTTAAAATAGCCTGAAATAGGGGTAAATTCAAATCTGCTGTAATTTTTGATTTGACCAAAAAATAATTTAAAAAAGTTGAAAGTATGTGCAATGAAATCTACACTCAAACCAGTGGATTGAAATGGATCTCAAAAAGGCATGAATATCAAAGTCCAGCATAAGACCCTTGAACGGTCAAAAAAAACTTTTATAAACATGTTAAAGATGATGTGAGGATGGCGGAGAGCTGACGAGGTAGAAAAGTTTACTAGAGCAGCCACAAAAAAATCCTTCCTGCAATTGGTAAACAGTGATTTGGCGAAAAGTCCCAGTGCTGTGGAGAATATATGCACATCCTGTAATCAGATTTATTCTGCAATCCCTTCTCCTCAATTTCCTTAATTTATAGAAAATCTGACACTCTACTAATGGTAAAGTGCTGGATTATCTTGTTATATCCTTAATGAATCTTTAATTTCACCTAAGAAACCTTTTTTAATTTTGTATAATTTATACAGGATTATAGCCTCTCCAAAGGAACCACCTCAACCTTTGGAGGTCCCACTATCATTATCTCAGTAATGGCTATGGCCGTCTATTTGGTGTTTACAGCCTTAGCCTCCCTCAGCATATAAAATCTTGGGAATTATCCCCAAGAAATGTCTCAAACTCCACATGTCCAAGGAAATGTGTACTCAGATTATCGGTTTTAGTTACATATCCAAACGTCCCATTTGATCTGCCATATTTTTTAAGAAACTGAAAAACTCTAATTCAGCAAACGTGCATATTGGGAAAATTAATGGGTTCAAACTATTGATGCAGTTGTTGCTCCTCACTACAAATGTGTGTTCAGGCAAATCTAAGTTTTGGCTCTGACGTACATCCAGGATGGTCAGAAGAGCCCCCACCCCAACCCAATTATTCACTCCTTGGTGCATGAAGTGTGTTCAAGGCTATTGACAGCGCTCAGTCTAGAAGTTGGGATGGGAATGATGTTCATCAATCAATATTTCTTGCACTTATCTTCCCACGGATCTTACTCCATAATCATCAGAATGACAATGCTATGCGGACTTTAAATGCTGTCATGGGTATTTGAATGACATGATGGAAGCCAAGACTTTCCTTGGCACGTCAGTTGTCTGAAATACTAACCCAACCAATTAATACTTCTGCTATGTCGTTGGCCCAAGATCTGTTGAATTTGGGCTCTTCTACAGCTAAACAAAGTTAAAATAGTCTCATGAACGCGCTCCTGACACGATGGTCATGGGTAGCGTTGATCAGAGCCATTAAGCAAGAACTGCTTGTTCATGCGGCACAACTGATCATCCCCTCAAATGCATAAGCCTATAATGTAACTGTGATAGGAACCACATCTTTCCCTTCAGATGAAGTGGCTCATGAGGTGCTGGGAGTGTTGGCGGAACTCAACCTGTGAGCTACCCTAAACGGAACTACTGAGGCCTCAGAAGATCAGCAACTATTGGCACTACTGAACGCTTTGGAAGGCGAAGCAGAAATATGAGCCCACACCATACTATACCTGAACTTGCACTTGTGGAGGCACCTCCCTCACTTTCCTTATTTGTTTTGTCTATGATGGCCACTCCAGCTTTAAGACCACAACTCCTATTTCAATTATATCTAACGATAAGGCTTAACTGAAAGTTTAAATGACCAAATTAAGGCTTTTCAACAATTATTGGATTCTCTTTAACTCTCAGAGGACATTGCCATCACCACGTCCTAAAGTTCCTTTAATCAGGGACGGGGCTCCCACATGGCATGGTACAATGGACCTCAAACTTTGGAGGGAGCGTAAAAGCTGTCTCAACAGATTAGGGCCTACCTCAGAATCAGAGTAACCAATAAATCAACCCCGCATATGCTGTACCACTGCTATACTAAACCAACACATCCACCCCCAGGATGGAGTGCTTGTATTGTTTGACAATGAGCAGAAAACAAACAACATTAAGATCTGAAACAAGATTAAATGACTGATGGTGTAGCAGATTCTACTACTTTGGAAGAGAATCGCCAAGGTATATCCACACACACGCCAGAATTGCTCGCCCTTGCTCCTTACGTCACCACTATGCCTTGGGATAGCAGGGTTATGGAGTTGTCACCCCCACGTCCCTCAACCATAGTACCTTTCCTGAAATCACATACCATAGCCAACCTCTTTCTTGAGCAAGTGAATCTCAATCAACAATAAAATGCCCCGGGATCTTGGTGGTGCAGTCCAACTTGCATGGACCCAAGCATAGGACCTCATGGGCAAGGTAGCAAACAGATTTCTAGGCACACTTTTATCCCTGTGGACCCGGAGGCTCTGTAATTGTCCTCCTACCAACTTGAGACAATGGAATAAGTTGAAGAAGATCATTTACAGAATCCAATAAAAAAGATCAGCCACCTAGGCCCATTAATGAATTTTTCAGATACCATATTGTCCCTGCTATCTTATGCCTGTGTGGAAGCTATGCCCTACCAATTTCTCAACAAATCCCAGAATTACTCCAAGTTGGCCGCAAAAGTGAATATAACCTCCAGAGTGTGCACCATAAACAGCTTTAATAAATTTATTGTGTTTATTTCTTGTTTTCCGTGGAAATCAAAGTCAGTTTAGAATATGTGGTTGTTATCGCCTTAATTGACATAGGCGCTCCTAAGAATGTTAATTATCTCAATATGTCCCAAGTCTTAGATCTAGCAGTTACTAAAGGGGCTATAGTCATGGGCCCTTAAGAGTACTAATGGTCACTCTGCCTTATGCAAGCTGTTGCACAAAAATCTCTTTCTGCTAAGCATCACTTTTCGAAAATCAATTCAGCCTGAAATTTAGCTCCACTAAAGAGATTTACGAAAACTATTAGCAAATATGGCGGGAAACCCCGCAAAAGAACCCGCAGGCTATGCCAAACGAGCCAGCACCACCCCCAAACGAAGCAACCCTCGGTTACCCACCTCAGGGTCAACCAGAATCACCCGCTCTCAAGCAGCAGCCATGAAAGCAGGCACCACCCCCCAACCTGGAGCTACTCCAACTAGCGCCAGTTCACCTGATCGCACTTCTGCAACCTGCACGCCTAACAGCTCTGTGTGTGCTACCTCCCACCAACCCGCTGGGCCCCCTCCAACCAAGGAGGCCATCACCCACGCTGTTTTAATGGCGTCTGCTCAGTTGAATGAAACTCAGCCCATCCAGACATTCACCTCCCCCATTGTGTCAGCTAATTCAGCCCCATCTATTATTGCTGACGCCGTGTTTCTGGCTCCCTCCATGAGGGGCGATACCCAGCTACCTGGCCCCCAAATCCTCAGATGTAAGGTTGGATTAGCCGCACATTCTGGTTCACTAAGCACCAAATTGGGACAATCTACTCTTCCCAATGAGGATTCAAATGGTTCGGATTTTGGAACTTCACACCAGTTCCAATCTCGCCCGTCCCATTTAAACCCCGTAATTGGCACTTCTCAAGTCGGCACTTTATCGCAATATGCTGAAAACGACCAATTCACTAATCAGCCAATGAGTTTTGCCCACGAAATCACAGCAAACACTCGGGCTGAATTTACCCAAATAGATTGGGATGGTGATGAAACATCTCCCTCCTCCCAATTGGCTGGAGTTAATTCCAATCTGGATGGGACTCCCCAATTTAGCGAGGCCCAACAATCACCTGACCCCCAAACCCTCGGATGTAAGGTTGGATTAGCCGCACATTCTGGTTCACTAAGCACCAAATTGGGACAATCTACTCTTCCCAATGGGGATTTAAATGGTTCAGATTTTGGAACTTCACACCAGTTCCAATCTCACCCGTCCCATTTAAACCCCATAATTGGCACTTCTCAAGTCGGCACTTTATCTCAATATGCTGAAAACGACCAATTCACCAATCAGCCAGTGAGTTTTGCCCACGAAATCACAGCAAATACTCGGGCTGAATTTACCCAAATAGATTGGGATGGTGATGAAACATCTCCCTCCTCCCAACTGGCTGGAGTTAATTCCAAACTGGATGGGCCTCCCCAATTTAGCGAGGCCCAACAAACCGCCCCTCAATTTAATATGACGCCAGCAACTGCTGTAACATTCCAGAAACAAGGGAACTCCTCAAACTTGTCCAAACCACCAGCTCACACTCAACCTGCAATTGCAGCCCAAAGCAAACACAAACGTACCAAAGGAGCCACTGGGGCGTGGCAAAAACCTCTGGCACCAACGCTACCCAAAGCTGATCCCCGTGAAGTGGCGTTTATTGCCGATGTTAAGAAGAAATGGGCCAAAACTAGAGCGCAAAAAGCTCTACCTCGCTCAACCCTCTCCCACGCAATTCGCCTTTATTATGGGCATAACCCTGTTGAATTCTATACAGAGGATTACTTCTCATACTTTGCAGCGATTGCGGAGACATTCCCTATTAACACCACCATCCATGAATCAGTGGAGGGCCACTACATCGATGTGGGCTTCACTGAAGCTGCCCTTGCTGACCATGCTGCCACCCTCCAGGTCATTATTCCACGCGGATCTCTTCGCATCTCCCGCACACGCTCTCACCTGGAGAAAATTTCATGGGATACTTTTTCCAACCTACCAACGACTGTTGATCCTGAGTCTCTTAAACTGGCACTCCATCGTGGTTTAATGGAGTTTGGGTCTGTTCTTTCAGTGGACTTTAGCGTCCCCTCTTACTATGCTCCCACTCAAAGAGCTCGCACTGCTAGGGCGTCATTCATCCCCTCCCCCACTGTATCCCGTAACATTGAGATTATTCCTCGTGTGGCGGTAGTTGGGGCATGCCCTGAGATCTTTTTTGTCAACCCTGATCAGGCGCGCCCCCGGTGTTCATGGTGTAACGCCCTTGGACACTTGTATAGTGGCTGCACAGCTCGAAAACAAGCCCTCTTAGCCACCACCCAGGGGCCTAAAACAGGCCAAAAACGATCCCACATGGCTGCAGCAGCAATTCCACAACCCACACAATGGGTTCCCGTTCAAGACCTGTCCCCTGAGGCCTTACGCCTAGCAGTTGAAACAGCTAACCCCACTATTGGTGTGGGATACCTTCGCGCTCATGCCCCCCTTCCAATGGGCACCCCCTCCAATCTCCCAGAGTCAACTCCCTCTCTCACCAAGCGCAAGGCATCTCCCACAGGGTGCCCCTCGTCAGCCACCCCCACTCAGGGCTCCGCGGCACCCCCACCAACCCCACCAGCGATTTATCGCATCATCCCTCAGCTCCCAATGGAGCTATGCCCACCAGCATGGACTGGCAACTCGCGGCCTGCAGTAGAAGTGCCACCTCAAAGAGTCCTACCCCAACCCCACAGTCCATTTCGCGCGGATCCTTTGCAGTGTTGGAGGAAGTGAATATGGACTCAGACTCATCAAATGGGGACACCGCGGAGGTCACCATTGAGCACCCTCAGGTTCTTCCCCTGCAACGGAGCGGGGGCAGCATCCTAGGCTGGCTTACTGGGTCCTCCGCCCCCCACCCTCTCCTTCCCCTCAGAACCCTCGACGCTCCTCACGGATTGCAGCTAATAGTCAAGCTAAAGGACTCAAAACTAGCCGCCTCACAGCAGCAGGTTTAAGCGCTGGCAACCCCCAGGACATGGAGGGGAACAGCTATGAGTCCCCATGGCAGCACCCTGGCCCTGCAATCCATCAACGCAAATGGGTTGCGGGACTTTAAGCGGAGAGCCCGCCTCCTCCGAAACTTCAGGTCAGCACAAATTGACATCGCTGCTGTCCAGGAGCCCCATATCCTCCCCACGAACAATCTGCATGGAATGAACAGTTTGGAGGCAACTCCTTCTGGACAAACCATGCCGCCCTTATTGTTTTGAATCCTCGGGTTAAAACCCATTCTTTTTCACAATATCTAGGTGGCCGCCTCATACTGGCCAAACTCACCACTCCTGACTTCTCCTTCTTCGCTGCAAGCATCTACCTGCCTAATGCAGGTCAGGAGCAAAATCGGCTCTTGGAAGAGCTCCTCCAACTCAATCTCCCACGGAATACAGTTCTCTTAGGAGATTTCAACACAACCATAAGTCGCGTCCGTGACTCTTACCCCCCTGCAGCAAAGGAACGCCCTGGATCAAGTCGCCTCCAGGATTTCCTTCGCCTGAGTGGCTTTATAGATGCGCTTCCACCCTCCGCGTCTGGCCTAGGTTGCATGACTAGGATCCAGTATGATGGAGGAGCTTTCCAGTCAGCGTCACGCATAGATATGGCACTGATTGGCCCCTGCTAATTGGCCGCGTCTCCTCTCCCATCTCTCGTGACAACCATCTGAGTGATCACAGGTCACTCACCGTTGTCCTCACCACCACACTTAGACCGTCGCGTAGGTTCTGGCCTAGGGTTGCCCCAGCTCTTCTCAACAACCCCTTCACTAAGGAGAAGCTGTCTATGACCATCCGGGAGACTCTCACCTCCCCCACCCCACCTGCTTGACCACAAGGCTAGATGGGCGGTGACCAAGGAGGGCATCACCCGCGTTGCTTACAACTGTGCCAAAGCCCAGATGACTGCAGCTCGCGCCAGAGTCAAAAGGGCGGAAGCCAGAATCAGACATCTAGAGCGAAACTGCCAGCCTTCGCCCTCTCCCAGATGGTTGGAAGACTGGGAAGCGGCGCAGGAAGCACTCCGCTTGGAGCTCACACTGCAGGAAGAACGGGCAGCAAACTTTACAACATCTCGTTACTATGCTCAATGGGAACGCCCCACCCGCTTCTTCTTTCAGAAACAGAAAGCCCGGTCAACAGCGCAGGATATTACTGCACTGAAGATTGGCACTACAACCACTTCAGATAAGGAGGAAATCACGCAGGAACTACACCGCTTCTACTCCAGCCTCTTCCATGCCACCCAGGTGGACCCATCGGACATCCAAGACTTCCTGTGGCGGGCTCCAGAGCCGCCCATTGACCCACGGGCTGATGAGGCTCTACTGGCGCCTATTTCCATCCAGGAGGTGATGGAAACCCTTCTGAAATCCCCACGGCTTAAAGCCCCAGGCCCAGATGGAATACCCTTTGAGGTGTACCTTCTGGAACCTGCAGTGATAGCCAGAACCCTCCGCGACCTCTTCGCTGCACTCTTGGTGAATGGCGAGGTCCTCCCCGACTCAGAGGCTCAATCACGACCCTCATTCACAAGAAGTCAGACCGTGAGAACCTGGCGAACTGGCGCCCCATAGCGTTGATCAACACAGACCACAAGCTCTTCACGAAGCTTCTGGCCAACCGCATCACCAAATGGGTGTCACCTCGCCTCTCCCCATCCCAGTACGGTTTTATTCCGGGGATGTCGTTATGGGACAACTATAATGACCTTCACGTGACTTTGACTGCTAACTCTCGTAAGGTGAATGGCTTTGTGGCTCTTCTGGATATGGAGAAAGCATATGATCGGGTAGCCTGGAAGTATATTGATGCTTCCCTGGCCCGCTTCCATCTCCCACCCGCAGCTAGGCGCTGGATATCATCGCTCTATGACCAGCTCCACACCAGAGTCCTGGCGCCAATGGGTTTTACAGTGGCAGTACCAGTTGGACAAGGTCTCCGGCAAGGGGACCCCCTGAGCCCTATCCTTTTTAACATCACCCTTGACCCCCTCTTGGCCTCCTTACAGGACAAGCTAACAGGGATTCTGGTCCCAGGTAAAGCCCCCACACGCACCATGGCATTTGCAGATGACACTGCCATTGCATTTGGCTGCCCTGGGGATGTTGCCCTCGCTGCTGTGACCATTGAGAGGTACACCAAGGCGTCCAACGCCATGGTCAACACCTCCAAGACAACAGTTGTACAGGTCGGCTCCCCACCTTCCCCCCACCATTTGGTATTGAACCTGAGCGCGGTACCTTCCGTCACCTGGGCGTTCTCACCAACCAACAAGGAGTTGCGCTAAAAGACAATGAGGACTTGCTCCTTGCAGCAGTTAACTCCAGGATTGCCAGCTGGAACCAGCGGCACATCACCCCCAGGGTCGAGCTCTGATGGCCAATGTGTTCCTTCTCTCCAAAGTCTGGTTCCTAGCGCACGTCTGCCCATTCACAGATGCCTTTTATATGCGGCTCAATGTACTCCTCCGCTGTTGGATCTGGGGATCAAACCATCCACCAATGGCCCTCTCAACCATTGCCCGACCCTGCAATGAAGGGGGCCTAGGGCTTCTGGACACGCGATCCCACGCCACCACAATCTTCCTGAAGTTCCTATGGCCGATTGTCTGCTGGGACGCGACCCCCATGCCCCAATGGGCGCCCGCCCTCCGCCAGTCAGTGTCAGCAGCTCTGGGTCTTCCTAGAGCATCTCTGACCTCATTAGGGGAGTGGCTCACAAACCACCCAGGCCATCGCCTAAAACCATCCTCATCCCCCTACTGGAACCAGGCTCTCCTTGCCCTGAAACGAGTAGGCGCGCGGATCCACCATTCCTTCCCATACAGAAGGGAAGGCCCTGGCCTCAGCCCACGTCGCCATGCAATTGTGCACAATGGACAAGTTGTCACAACTCGCCTCAACCCCCAATATCGTCCTCCCATCCGCCCAAGACTCCTTGAGCTCCTCCCTCCCTCCGTGAGATTTGACCTTAAGGAATTGTGGAAGGACGTCTATCACCCCATCCTGTCAGCAAAGGTGTCCAACACCTTATGGAGAGTGCTCCACTGTTCATACAGGACAGGGGACCGGACTGGCCCTACCTTCCAGCACTGAAGCTGCCCCCGCTGTGTGGAGCCTATTGACTCCCACCTCCATCGTTTTTTCACCTGTCCAGGTGTCGCCGCATTTTGGCCAAAGGCCCGCGCGCTCCTCCATGCTCAGCCCTGGTCTGGACACCCTGTGCAAGACCTCATGTTTGAGCAGACATTGCCTGGTTGCCACCGACCCCTCCGTGTCCTCGCCTATGCCACAGCCATCTGGACCATCCATAACTCCTTCCTTCGTGCTGCCTTTGACCAGCAGGTGTGGACCCTTCCACACATGATCACCCACTTTCAGGTACACTTTGAGATGGCCCTGAAGGTCTGCACTATGTCGCCAACCCTCCCCCGCTCAGTTGTCACTGCAGCATGGCTCTGGCGCGCAAACCCCCTCCCTTTCTCGATGCCTCCTCCCTCCCCTTCCCTCGCCTCAGGCTCTTAGGAGCCCAGGCGTAATTCAATAAACATCGATGAATCCCCCCTTGGGTTGGGACCATCTAGTACTAAAAAAAAAAAAGCTGTTGCACAAAGTTTGGCTCACAGATATCAATTTCACGCCCTCTTCTCAACAATTCCAGACCTGCTATACCCCATGATCATAGGCATAAGATGGTGGCACTAAAAGTTGGTAAACATCAATATAAAGCCAAGTATTTTCGCCTTTGCGACCTACTATCATTTTGCGGAATTCTCCTGTTCCCTACTCTGGTAAAAGGAATGCTTTAGCAGCCACTGTGGAGTACTACACCTCTGATGCTGTAGCCGATCTGCCCATGATACCTATAATACTTGAATCCTACAAACAGATTTTTGACAGAGATAAGGTGAACTGTTTTCTACTTCACCTTAGTTTAATATTGACTTCCGCTTATTGGTGGACCTTATCAAAATCAATTACTTACTTTATTTTTACACTGCAGCTGAGGATCAAGCCCTAAATCCCAGTATTGATGAGATAATAGCTAAGGGTGTTAATTAGAAAAACCTTCCCAGTATCATTCCCAGTGTTATTTGATCAAAATCCTGACGGCACCCTGCGGCCTTGCATGAGCTATAGTCACCTAAACAACGTTACCATTCCTGATCTGTACACAATTTCACTTGAGAGCGCGATCTCTCAAGTTATTACAAAAACAATAGTGTTTTTGAAATTGGACTTAATAATGGATTCCATCAGGTTCAGGTGAAGGAGGGCCAAGAATAGCTAACAGAAATCCAAACGCGCCATGGCATATACCAGTTTATGTTATGCCATGCAGGCTTAAAAACGCCTCACTGTTTTCCAGAGGTTCATTGACCACGCGCTAAGCGACCACCACTTCATGTGCACGGTGGCATACATTGATGCCATTTTAATTTACTCCCCCACACTGGAGAAACACTAAAAGGACCTGGTTAGTGGCCGCCACCTTGTTGAGTAGGTCTGCACGAAAAACCATCAAATTGTGATTTTTTAAAGATGAAGTACAATTCCTAGGAAACCTGGTAATTAAGGATGGACATGGCATCTCCCCCTCAAAGATAGAAGCTATAAGGACGTGGGCAACCCTTACCACCCAGAAACAGCTTTGCAGTTTCCTGGGATCAGTTACCTTCTTGAAAAATATTTCCCTGGCAATATTGGAAATGGCAGCCACCTTCCATCCCTAATGAGCAAAAATGCACCATTCATCTGGTCAGAGGAATGTCAGTGGGCTTTCAAGGCTATCAAGGAACTTTTTACCTCTGCAATGGTCTTGCGTTATGCTGATAAAGACAAGCCATTCATTGTTGCGTGTGACGCCTCCAGCACAGCCTTAGGGCAGTACTGTTACAGGAGCATGATGGCCATGAACATTTGGTATCATACTTCTCCAGAAAATACCACTGGTGATAAACGCTTGTGGGAAATATATGACAAAGAATTAGCTGCCATCGTGTTGTCAATGATGCCTGGTAATAAATGCCGCAGGGAGAAAAGTGCACGGTGACTGTGCACACAGACCATAGGTCACTCATATGCTACCTAAAACTGCAGAAGTTAGCACACTGGCAAACCAGTATGCACTGCAAACTTCTCACTTTTTTATCACTAGGTGGTCCCAACCTAAATGAGGGATACACTAATATCCGCAACCTTCTCACTTCAATTCTAAATATGATTCTGTTTGAGGGCTAACACATATCATTGGATATCCTGAGAAGGAGCTTGCCCGCTGGATCTGATCCTATGAAGGGCGTTGAGTTAGTTTATGGTGATTCCCCCAGAACAAGTCTTTCCTGAGCCACCAGTGAGATTTGGCAATTATTGCCACCATCACAACCCCTTAAACAGCCAAAACCCCACCCATCAAGACCACAGTTGAGCCTTTAATCAACCCCAAGGTCCCCCAATCAACATCTTAAACCCAAAACATGCTATTGAGACAACGTTGAAGGCTCCCTTTTAGACGCTGTACTGAATGCCCAATCAGAAGACCTGGAAGCACAGGTCCTAAGAGATAAGATACAGGTGTGGAAAAGCCCATCTGGTTAGTATATACAAAAGGATAGAGTGATTTACTTTAACAAAAAAATGGCTACCTAAAATCTACACTTAAGGTCATAAAGGAACATCATGATCTACTGATCATGAAACACCCTGGAGTCAAAAATGCTTTAACCTGATAAAAAGAGCGTATGACTGGAATAGACTGACGAAGAAAGTGTCCACCTGGTTAGAACTTCGCTTAGTATGTGCGTGATCCAAGTCTGACAAAATGGATTGAAATGGACTGTTACATCCCCTGCAGCTGGCAGAGGGGCCATTGACGTCAGTATCAGTAAACTTTATTGTTGTTTTGAACACCTCTAATAGCTATAACGCGTTCATGGTAGTTGTGGACAGTTTTACAAAATATGACTTGTTTATCCCTTGTTTATGACAAACACAGCAGAGGACATGGACTATTTATTTGTATCCCTCATGTTTACCATGTTCAGAGTACCGCAAGAAGTAATAAGTAATAGAGGGCCTCAATTCACTTCAAAATTTCTTAGATGCCCTGTACAAAACGCTAAAAATAAAAACTTGCAGGGAATTGAAATATCACCCTCAGTCTGACGGACAATCAGAGTAAACTAATCAGTCACTCAATTTTAAATATGTGGTGCTACGCTACCGCCTCTCAAGACACCTGGGCGGTCAATCTACCCCTAGCCCAGTTATCATATAACAACTTTCTACATGCCTCTACAGGAATCTCATTGTTGTAAGCTAACTTGGAGTCTAACCCTGTCTTCACAATTGGGCCTCAGGTATGCACAAACATCCCCGCAGCAGAAAACTTCATAAACATATCAAAAAACATCAACAAATGCAGAGGGAAAAAAATTTAAACCTGGTAGTTGTGGGACTACTGGTAGACATGGAATCATGGGCAGACTTGAGCTTTGGGAAGGAATGAAGGGTTAGTTAAATAAACAGCTACATAAGTTTCAATGTATTTTATTTATTCAGAATATTCATAAATTTACAGAATTTACAGAGTTACTTAACGCTAGTTGATGGAATATGGAGCGATGGTAGCTGAAGTACAATACTAATATCTGGGCAAAGAGTTGCATGTTGCAACTGAATGTCAAGACTATGCTTGTGTTTCTGAGTGTAGTTGATGGTAAGCTATGAAGTTTAGGCCATACTCATCGTTGATGTCCTGTAGTAGGTTCTTGTGATCAGGTGCATGCTTGTTGAAGTCGCCGCAGATCATTATTGGTGTAGTCATGTCAGAGATCATCCTAGGGTTCACTTTACTGATGGACTTTTCATATCTGCCAAGCCCGTGATGTATAAGATACAACACTTCAGTGTCAGGTGATCCAAGGTGTATGTAGACTCTGACTAGAATGAATTTGTACATGTTCTGGTAAGTGATCTCCATGGCTGTGATGTCACCAGAAATGTCTCATGTCTTGTCAGGAGGTTGGATAGTTAGAGGGTTACAAGTGCTCGTGCTCTCAATGCTGCAGTAGATGGCCACACTGGAGGCCTTTTGTTTCATTTTCTTAGAGTGGCGAGGTATGGAAGTGTTCTCTTGAGCTACCAAGACGAAATTGTTCAACTGTACCGGGCGATACTCAGCCATCCAAGTCTCAGAAGTATGAAGTAAATTGCAGTTAAGTAGTAGCAAATCACTTTCAATGTTGAGCTGATGAGCCACGATACTCTGAACTTTTAAATTTGTGACTAAGAGCTGTGCAGCTAGCTTGGCCTCCACAATGAACTGACGCATACTATCAGACACAGTGGGCATTGGATGATTATCCAATCACTTGTATATATTGCATATGTCACGCATGGTGGGGTAGTTACATCCAAACCCATGACGAAACTTGACCTCGTTGGCTATTATGTAAAAACCTTCTAGCAATTGGCATCTACTCATAGCCACATACAGTAACTGTTGAGACATTTTCTTTGTGTACTTGATCGCCACGCTGTCAAACGTAGCACCTTGCAATTTTTGAATAGTTATTATTCAGGATGGCATGCAAGGAAAATTTATTCTGTGGCACCTAACATGACCATCTAGGTTGATTATTCCACTGCGCTTCTTAGTTGGTGGATATTGGAAGCTGTATGATTTGCACAGCGGCGGTATGTTGCCTTGTTTGAGACTTGCACTACATGTAGAGCACACGCCTTCCATATTGCTCACACTTGAGTACTCGTCTGCTCCAAACACTGTGGCCAAGAGACTTATGTATGATTGTATGCACGGTCTTAGATCACTCTTTAACCACAAGTGATTGCAGATCCCTCACACCAAGCCAAACGGATTGTTAATAAAGTACTTAGAGAATTCCTCATCGACTCCTTTGAAGTGGCAACTTAGACCAGGCTGTTCTGCGCAGAGCATCAAGGGTCCAATGTTGTCAAAGCAGTTATTAATGTTCTCATTGTCTGTTTCTTTTTTTTTTTTTTTTAGTACTAGATGGTCCCAACCCCTCATTGTCTGCTTCTTGATAGCTAGCTGTACGCTTGATCTGAGTCACTTTGGGGGCACACCAGATGACCCAGGTATCAGAGATGCGGGCCACTTGGGCACTGACAGGGTTTTGTTAATCTTCAAATGGTTGCCATTGTCTAAGTTCTCAGCCAATTTCTTTGATTTTAGTCTCAAACGATAGGCCTGTTGACGCTCTG
This sequence comes from Massospora cicadina, assembly GCA_022478985.1. Taxonomy (NCBI): domain Eukaryota; kingdom Fungi; phylum Entomophthoromycota; class Entomophthoromycetes; order Entomophthorales; family Entomophthoraceae; genus Massospora; species Massospora cicadina. Next base: position 29,049 of record JAKSZP010016312.1, on the reverse strand, counting down.
CATAGGATTTGCTGGTTTTTGGTTTAAAATTTTTGGTTCGGGTTTTATCATGATTTTTAGGTCATGAAATTTCAAATTTTTGAGTTCAAATGTTGTTTTTGTTTTCTGTGAGTGCTTCTGGTACTCAGAAAGGGCGTTATTGGAGATATTTAGTTCTGAGGATTACAATGCACTTTATATTTTCGCGATCAGACTTTATATTCCCAAGATATAAGTTTTAGTGGAGCAATTTAGAAATTTTTGGCGCAAAAACACCCATACACAGACAAAGCCTAGAGGCGACTTAAGTCAGTTGTCAAAATTCTCAGTACTATTGATGGAAGGGGGCCGAGTGACTTGATCACCTTACACCTGGTTTGCTGGGATTGGTTGAGCGGTTCATGAGATAGTGGTATGCCAAAAGTACATTAAAACATAACAGTTAATTTTTGCAAAATGTGCGAGTAAGACATTACATACCTATGGATTCCATGTCAAAAACTAAGGCTGCTCAGGACTCCAAGCAGTTTGCAAATCAGAAATGCAGAGCATCCCCAAGCTATTAGAAAGGAGATCTTGTAATGATGTACATGAGAAACTTCAACCTCAATGTTCCATGTCAAAAATTGTCTTGCAAGGGTGCAGACCATTACCCATCAGTAAGGTTCTTAACAAAGGAACCTTTTCATGTGGATCTACCACTGCATTAGAAATTTATAAGTTATTCCATGCTTTCTTGCTGTCCCTATTAAAGGCGAGAAACTAATGGAGTTGGAACCAATACTGATAGAGTGATCATCTGAATTTGAGGTTTAATAAATTTTGGATTTAAGGAGAGTCAAGTGGGTATGCAAATATCTGATGGCATGGAAAGGGTAACCAACTTATGACAACAGTTGGATTTCTGCCCAGGATGTACCATATGTAGGGATTAGATCATGAATTTCCACGCTTAAAACCCTGATGCACCTGCACCCACCACCATTTAAATTATGACTATTGCGGTCATTAAACTTCCTTTGATGCAAAAGAATTACACTCTGGTCTGATCCTCATAAGGAGGAGTAAACCCTGTGCTTATAGGAAAGGGTAATGTAAGAGCTCCTTCCATATCCATTAAATTGGGCCAAGCAATACATCCTTTCCAATCAAGGAAGGGGAAGGGTCCATGAGCATACCCACTAGTGAAAATAGTAGATCTGGGGCATACCTTATATGAACTCAGGGTGTCCGCTGCCCCTCCTAACATCAATTTTAAGATAGCCCAAAATAGTGGAAAATAAAATCCGCTGTAATCTTTGATTTGGACAAAACACATTTAAAGAAAATTGCAGGCATGTGCAACAAAATTCACGCTTGAACCAGCGGATCAAAATTGGATCCCCAAGAGGGCATAAATACCAAGGTCAAACCACCAGAAGACCCTCAAACAATTAAAAAGATTGCAAATGTTAAAGATGATTTTGGGATTCTGGACCCCTAATGGGATAGAAAATTTCACCAGAGCAAACCACAAAAGGGCCCACCCACAATTGGCAAATTGTAATATAGCACAAAAGTCCCGTTTCTCTAGAGAAATATATGTGCACCATGTCACCAAAGATATTCTGAAATCCCTTTCCTCAATTCCCTTAAGTTATAAAACATGACACTCTGCTGGTGCTTTAGTGCTGGGGTATTTTATTATATTCTCAACAGATTGTTAATTCTGCCCAAGAAAAACTTTTAAGTTTTTATAAATTTATATAAGATTCTGGTCTCCTTAAAGGAACACCTCAACCTATGGAGGGCCCACGCTCATTAATATCAGTAATGGCCATGGACATTTCTTTGGTGTTTACAGCCTTAGCCTCCCTCAGCAAATAAAATCTTGGGAATTATCCCCAAGAAATGTCTCAATATTATATGTCTAAGGAAATGTGTACTTGTTTTTAGGCTGAGTTTTATCCAAAAATACCACTCAATTTACCATAATCAGGAAGAAACCAAAAACTCTAATCTGGTGAATGCACATATTGGGAAAACTAGTGAGTCTAAGACCAATGACGCAGTTGTCACTCCCCACTATCAGGTGCATGTTTAAGAAAATCTAGGCTTGGGCTTCAATGTACACCCAGGATGGTCAGAACAACCCCCATCCAACCTAACTAGTCATACCTCGGTGCATAAAGCATGGTCAAATTTATAGCTGGCGCTCAATCTAGTTGTTGAGATGGGAATGATGTTATAAATCAATATTTCCTGCACCTATATCCCCGTAGACCTTACTCCAGAATCATAAGAACCATAATGTCATGTGGACTTTGGATGCTGTCATGGGTATTGGAATACCTCTGATGGAAGCCAAGTTTTTTCCTGACACGTTGGTTGTCTGACAGAATTATCTGAAAATCTATGGATAAAGCAGACATCAGATGCTCTTTTAACATAATGAAACAGAATCTAAAATGATCTATAGACAGGAGCATATATATAAGTTTTGGACAATGAGATCTTAGATTGATTGTATGTGTGGTTGATTATAGAAATACTAAGCGTTCTGAAAGGTAAGGTTGATGATATTACTTAGCTAATATGGTACTATGATGAAGAGTTTTATATGATGTGATGACGGTGCACAATTTTGGAAAAAGGTAGTAATTGGTTAGACTTGATGGGAAACATAAGTATCCTGTTAAATGTTGACCTTTATCTCTAAAGGATCTAAGTGAGTTTATTTAGCAACTCCATTTTTGAAAACCAGAGTTAAATTTAGATTAAAAAGATGAAGAGTGATCAAAGTGCTGAGTCATCCAAAAGTATTGCCGTATATGTATATAAACTAGTTATGTTCAAGTTTCAAATTTACTAGCATACTATATAGAACAGCTTAAGTAAGCAGATATAATCATTTTCCTGTACTTATAAGTCATACTGCTGCACTTACTACCAAGACTATTATATACTTAAACTAGAAGATTTATAACTGATATCAATTTTATAAATAATAATAATTTAATTATCTGCAAGTGTAATTCTAGGCCCTTTCTGTAAGTCCAGGGGTTATCCCTTGCAGATCAATCAGGTAGAATTCCCATTATGGACCAAGAAGGGTAATAAGCCTACAGCCGTCCCTCTTGTCACCCTGAGCAATTTGGCCCATGTGATAGATGAGAGGTGGATGATGGCGTATCCCTTGAAAATCGCGCCTCTCCCCCTCTGCTAACCACCCAGGAGTTGTTATAGAAAATTCAGGGTGTGTGTTAGGAGGTGGCGGTGGCCAGAAGCCATTGCCAACAGAGGGTTTGCAGCAATCTTTCCCAAAAAAAGGTTTTTCTCTGCCAGTTTGAGTTCCGCAAGTCAAGTTAAAATGGGCTCTGGAAAAATTAAATTTATCAAGTAATTCTCAGGCTTGGATACTCTCATTAAATTTCTCCCTGATTCCTGGTGGAAGTGAGCTCATCCCTGACAGGTGCAGGAGTGATAAACCCCTTTAGCACATAATGGGACCGCTATTTTTGGACTGACCATGGGAGCAGCCTGCTATCTGCCAGAGGAGTTATCATCATCATACTTAGTGTAATTATGGCGCAATTTTCTCACAAAAGAATTCAATACTAATCTTCATGGCAAATTACATCCAAACTGAGATTGGTAACAAAATAGAAAGTCAAGTTGCCATAGCCAAATTGTTTAGTTAGTCCTAACAGAAATGCATCCATTTTGCATTACCAATTTTTTGGGTTTATAAGGCAGCAGACCCTGACAGGTTCCACTAGCACCCCGAGTTTTCCTTTCTACTCTTTAGTTATATAAAAAAATAAAAAAAAATTATTTTATTTTATTTGTGAAGTCAAAGGGTGGTTAGCCTGGCAGGGTAATTCCTGCTTCCATTCTAGCGCAAGTTTTGTTCAACTCATGTTCAAAATCTGTACTGGCTACAAAAAAATCTTGGTGTGGTATATTTGTCCCAAGGTCAACCCACCTTGATTACTTTTTATTTGGTAAATCAAGAAATTAGCTGGACATTTAGTGACTATAGTTTTGTCATATTTGAAATTTTTGGCTAGTGTTTACAATTTCCCTATTCTCTCTGCATCCCACACTATAGTTTGCTGTACCAGAGGTATTCTAGATGGTGCTTTGGGTGGTAACACATCTGGAGTGCCAGCACAGTCTTACTACTACTATCAGCATGCCCCATGACATAATGGAGCGACCTAACTTCTTGTCCTCCTCCACCCTTCTCTGTGGGTGATGTGCTTTGGTTTTGTGTTATGAATGGAAGGTCCAACCTTTGGTTAAGTTGGCGGTTATTGGAAGGATGGCCCGTTATTTAGATCATAGTTTTTATCCTGCAGTTAGGGAATATACACTGACTCAAACAACATTGGTGTTTCCTCTTTTATCAAGTGTAAGGAGGCTTAGTCTATCTTTTTCTCATGTATATCCAATTTGGACAGGTCGCAAGTGTGGGTGTGTTGTTTACCCCTGCTCCCACTTCTCTTCCTTTGACCTGCTATTTTGTGTTCTGATGATAGTGTTTTTGCAGTAGATTCAGATGACCCTGAAAGCAGATGTATGTGAATCCATTGATGCATATATTGTCTATCAGACAACGGCCAGAAGTTGAGATTGTTCAGATGGCTGAACTATGGTTTCTCCACTTGAGGATTATCAGAGGATGAGCTGGTATCATCCCTTCCTCGCCAGTTATGTCTCACAAAATGCTATTAAACAAGATCACACCTACTTTTTGTTACCTTTTAAAATACAGTTGGGATTCCATGTGGTATCAAATGATGCTCATTTGGATACAGAAGCAGCTATAATCTATGAGTTTGCAGGTCACTAAGGGTTCAGACCTAGTTCTTGACGCATAGTCCTCAGTATTGAGTGCATCATTGTCCTTGATGACTCGCTATACAGTGAGATGGCTCGTATCATTCTCAGTACATGTGTTTAGCTTCTGTGACTGGGTTACACGGTGCCAAATTATATCTCACATTATGCTTGTGGTTGGTTGGTGGTGGCATCAACAAGTTAGTAATAAACTGGACTAAATCTTTTTGTCCTTTGTGAACCCTCACACATTTGGTGAAACCTGCTTATTGATGCCTGACCCCTTCTGGAGCGGAGGGTGATTGTTTTTATTGCCCCACTACATTGCCACCAGATTTTCCTTCTAACTTGTTGTATACAAGGATATTTTTAATGGGGAGAATGATAATTGCATTCCTCCCAAAACCAAGTACAATCTTACTTTTCACTTGAAAGTAGATGTATTCAATATTACCTGTCCTCTGTACCAATATACAGAGAAAGAAGATAAGGCCCTGGAGGTGTGGTTAAATGCCATGCTTTAATAGATTGGATTTTCCAGTTTTTCTCTCCCATTGCATCTCCTCTAATTTTTTCTTAAAAAGCTGATGGTGCGTTATACCCATTCATAGAATATGGCCATACAAACAAGATCATTAAGTATGAAACTTATCCTCTCACTCTTGAGCAAACCATCAGCCAGGCAATTAACAAATCCTGTGTGTTTATAAGCTCAACCTGGTGAAAGCCTTCAATCAAAACTTAGTAGCAGAAGGTCAGGAGTGTTGATGACCATTCAGAAAAACAGGTTTTTTTCAATTCCGCATGATGCCCTTCAACCTCAAGAATGCGCCTGCTACCTTCCAGCCTATGATTGGTGACGTACAGGACGATTCTAATTTCATGTGCATGGTGGTGTACATTGCCAATACCTGGTGCACTCCCCCACCCTTGAACAGCATTTGAGGGACCTGGAGGTGATACTGGCGGTTCTGAAGAAGGCTGATCTTTATGTAAAGCTCTCAAAGTGCAAGTTCTTTAGGGAAGTGGTTACCTTCTTTACTATCTTGTTTTAAAGTATTATTACGCCATTCTTTCCATTAAACTCAATGTAATTCAGCCTTGGACTACACTCACCATGTAGAAGCAGCTGCATAGTTTTTGGGAACAACTTTTTTCTTGATAAAATTCTCACTTGCGCTTTCTCAGTTGGCAGCTCCTCTTCATCTTTGACAGTGAAAAATGTTCCGTTAAAATGGATGAAGGATTGCCAATGCACATTCAAGGTGACCACGAAAGTTTTATTAGTGCTACCAGTCCTCAAGCACGCCAATTATTCCTGGCCTTTTATCATGCCATATGATGCCTCATCAGCTGTAGTGGGAGTGGTCCTTCTTCAGAATCACAATGGTGTGGAACATACCATTGAATACTTCTCCAAGAAGTTCTCATAATAGCAATTGTTGGCCATTCTGACAAGGAGCTGGCTGATGTGTCGTGGGCGCTCATTAACTGATGGTAACTTCTTCTAGGTGCACGACATGAAGTTGTTGCTGCATGGACCACCAAGCCCTAATATACTTCTGAAAGCCACAGAAGTTGCCACATCATCAGGCTCATAGTGCACGACTTGTGCAGCTTTAATTTTAAGCACAAGTTTGTAAAGGGCGCACTAGATATTTTCCTTGATCTGCTGGGCTGAAATCCTTCTCTGAGTTCAGAGGAGGAGGAAACGCAGGAGATGACAACGGCGATCCACCTGCCCAGATTCTCACCATTGCTCCTCCCATAATTTCTAGGGCTGAATGAGTTTCAGATGCGCCATTGGTATCTCGGGTACTGGCAGGTCAAATATCCTGCTCATAGGGGGCTGGAGCTGTTTGATCAGTTGGTATGACAAGCCACAAGTGTATTCATTACTCATTGACGGAGGGGCATTTTTGTTCAAATTAGGGTTTGGGTACCTCCCCAACTCCAGGATGAAGCAATCTCCGCTAATTGTGACCTCCAGAACTGGGGCACCCAGGGCATAAGAAATGCCTTGATTTAATAAAGTGGAAGTTTAACTGACTGGGATCCTCCAAAGATTTACCAGTGTGGATCACCAATTGTGTGACATGCACATGCGCTATGTATTATAGATTAGGTAGAAATGTTATCCTCTATCCCCTACAACAGTATAAGGTCTGCGGACCTTGGTATTCGTTGATTTCATTTTTATCTTCCCCATTCCAATGTGTTTGATGCAATTATAGTGGTCATGGGACGCTTTACAAAATTCTATCTTTTTATTCCTTGTATGTCATCCATTACCTCCAAGAAGATGGCCCAGCTTTTTGTTCACCATGTTTTCTTGATTTTAAGCATACCCAGGAGGTGGTAAGTGAAATGGAATCAGGTTAAAGCTTGTTTTTGGTCTTTCATTCTGTCATTTGAAGATCCAGCTGTGCCAATCCACAGCATATCATCCTCAGTCCTACAATCATATAAATGGAGATAACTAGATCAGTGAGCAGCACCTCTGCTGCTACACCTTACCATGAAAGATACCTGGGCTGCTGATCTTCCCATGGCACAGTTTGCATACAACAATGCCACCTATTTATTGAAGGGGTTTTACCCCTGTGAAGCTACCATGGAGTATAACCCTCATTCCTTATTAGTCCTTGTCTTTGCCCCAAAGTAACTTCTGCTGAGTAGCAACTGATTGGATCTGGAATACCCAATATCTGGTTCAGGAGCACCTGGCTAAGGCAATAAGTGATTACAAGCAGTTTGCGGATTTCAAACGCCTTTCTGCCCATGAAATCAAGGTGAGGTCATGAGTGATACTAGATATGTGACATCTGCGTTTGAAGGTTCCCTTGCATAAGTTTGTGTTGGGCCACCAGGGAGAAATCATTGTTGGCTCAATCATCTGAAGGCAGGGCTTCAAAGTTAGCAGCCTTGGACGAGACGTTCTCCATTAAAGTAAAGTAAAATAAAATAAGAGTTCTGATGAGAAGTGCTTTATTTAGAATAATCAAGCACTATTAAAGTGCTTTGAAAAGTAAGGATAGGAATAGGGATCATTAAGGGTAGTGTCATGGGACCTGTAGGAAAGTCCCAATACTAGGATATGTTGTAATAGATAAAGAGTGGATAGAGATTAGATAACAAATAGGAAATGTACATATTCCCAAATTCAGTATTACAGTTGAATCAAACTCCATCCACAAAATTATTGGGCCATCTGAAAATTATACCCTTTATTTGATTATATCAATTTTACCCCTGGACAAGGCTTTCACTCAATCCAGGGAGAATCCCAACAACGCCCTCCCCAAGCCTTGTCCTAGGGGAGTAAGTTGGGACCTGAGGGTTAATGTCAACAGAAGGCTCAAGCTCAGTGGTGTACATAGTCTCATGCCTGATGCAGATTAGGTCAGTGATGCCAGGGCGGGAGTTGTGGAAGTAGAACTTGATACAGTTGGCCAAGGTGGGATTTGATTTGGGGAGGATCATGAGGCAGCGGATATTGGTGGCCGCAACATCTAGGTTCTCATGGTGGTGCTCATCTGCCTCAGTATCATAAGGCTTATAGGGGGCATGCCCATAGATGGTCATTGGGTGCCCGTTGAGACTGGATGGCAGATGAAAGGCAGCTGGCTCATCAGGCACCATCTTGGCCATGTGGGTCTCAGCTTCTTCAAGCTTTTGGTCCAACTCAATTGTCATCCAAACCTGGCATCTCTCTATCACCATATCCACCAATAGGTCCAGTTAACATTCAAAGGGAACGCCATCATCAGTGAGCTGAGTAGTCGAGTGACTTCCCAAGCTTAGAAGCTGACCAAATGACTTTAGGATGCTGCCCCTTGAAGGTTCCGATGGGGAGGTCTCTTCCTGCAATGCTGAACCACCATCTCGGGATTGGGGCGAGCAGATTCCACTAATGATCAAAAGTGACTCATGCAACAAAGTCAGTGAGGGAAACTTGAAGTGGGCCAAAAAGTCAGCATCAGTAATGGAAGGGAAGTCAGCTGGCTTTTTGAGCTTCACTTCTTTAGGACTCTCATTTTCATTGGGATTGGTGCTATCCCAATTGGAGAGTCAAACCTGGTAATCTAAAAAATTTTATTTTAGTAATATCTGGTACAATCTTTGGAGGGGAGCCATCAAAGTTGGAAAGTGGTAGCGTTGCCAAAAAGGAGTCATTTAGCTTCATTTTTCTTGACTATCATTGTTGCTGGGATTGGCGCTATCTGAATCTGAGGGCTGAACCAGGTAATCCAGATTTTTTGCTTTAGTAATTTGTAGCCTGATTTTGGGAGGGGCGCCGTCAAAGTTGGAAAGTGATAGGATTATTGGAAAGGGGTTATTGAGCTTTGCTTTTTCAGGGCCTGTGTTTTTGTAGGGATCAGCATTCATTTTAGTAATATCTGGTCCAATTTTTGGATGGGCGCCATTGAAGTCAGAAAGTGGTAGCGTTGCAGGAAAAGAGTCATCTAGCTTATTCCAATTGCTTTTGGGGCTTCCCAAAAATTCCTGCAGCTTGCTGCCTTCGTTGAATTCAGAATCTAGTTCTCAACTTGTTGGCTCAACTTGATTGGTCCAATTGCTCAGATGATGCTCATCTGAATTGATGTTCGGCACTTTTATCTCCAAATACTCAATAAAATTTGTTCTGATTTCTTTCACTGAATCAGAGTGGAAAATGACATCATCTTGAATAATTGAGTATTTATCACCTAACTGAAATATTATTGTTAGTATTAAAATCATTTTTTGTTTTTATATTCCGAGTATTCCATTTTGTTTGATTCTCACTCTTTGACTGGAGTATAAGCATCAATTTGGTCAGTTTCTTTTTATAATTCTTCACCTTAGTGAAATTTAAAGAGGTTCTCCTCATAATGGGAAACCCATCCTATAGGCCAGTAGTCATTTCTCTGTGTAATATTTTCTCAAGCTTCTTTTTAGTCAATGTCCCATTCTTCCTTAGTATATTTTGCTTCCTGTATATAATAAAGTATTGCCTTTTTCAATCTCTTCACTTTATGATGTTGGATATATTGCTCTTTGACATCTGTTTCAATTATTTCAGGCATATACAATAAATCAAGTAAGGGCTTGAGTTGGCCTAGTGTTCTTGAAACATACAGGATCTTCTCTTCTAGGACATGTAAGCTCTTCTTGGTAAAATTACTTCCCATAGTGATTGCATCTCAGCCATTCCAGTGTAGATATGCCAAAAGGTCAGGGTCTGGAGTACCTACTGAGGATTGAAAACTCTTATCATCCAAGGTTGAGGCTACATCCTCATGGTACAACTCAGAAGTGACCTGGCAGAAAGCACCATTTTGTTGGGCCACCAGGGAGAAATCATTGTTGGCTCAATCATCTGAAGGCAGGGCTTTGAAGTTAGCAGCCTTGGATGAGACGTTCTCCATTAAAGTAAAGTAAAAAAAATAAGAGTTCTGATGAGAAGTGCTTTATTTAGAATATTCAAGCACTATTTATAGTGCTTTAAAAAGTAGGGATAGGGATAGGAACTGTAAGGATAGGAATTGGGATTTTTAAGGGTAGTGTCATGGGACCTGTAGGAAAGTCCCAATACTAGGATATGTGGGAATAGATAAAGAGTGGATAGAGATTAGATAACTAATAGTAAATGTACATATTCCCCAAATTCAGCATAATCTGGGCAAAGCCCTGAATTTGGTATTATAGTTGAATCAAACTCCATCCACAAAATTATTAGGCCATCTGAAAATTATGCCCTTCATTTGATTACATTTCAATTTTCCCCCTGGACAAGGCTTTCACTCAATCCAGAGAGAATCCTGACAGTTTGCAAGCAAGTATTCTAGTCATCATGTGTTAGGGAAGGATTTGGGTAATGGGCCTTCAAGTTGGCCCTCCCCACATATTGGAAGCAGCACCCAGTCCTTCACGCTTCTCAGTTGTCCCCGTTTAAGGGGAAGGAACCCACCATGCCTGAAACAGTCATGATTGAGGGCTTAGAAAAAGTGGAGGTGGATGTCAAGAATGCGACTAAAAAAGATTAAACTGGGCTCCTAATCGGGGTGCATGAACACCCAGTTGAGGGACCAAAATTACATGGGCATAGAGGTCTGAAAAACCTGAAGGAGCGGGTTTAGCGTGAATGTGAGGAAGTAAAATCTCAACAACATATTGAAGGCCAAAGGCAAATCAAATGGCAGCAATGGGGGCAACTGCGGGCCTTGTGGGGGCAACCCCAAGGGTGGGGGAGGCAGGGAGGATGACAACTCCTCATGGTTCCATGGTTGTGGCCTTCAATTTTATAAATTGGGTGTAGCGGATTTAAACAGGTCTTGAGTTCTGCTTTGAAAACAGTGGCAAAAAAGGGGCGCAAATGGGGCCCACACAGAGCACTAGGCTAAGATCTCCCTGAGAGGGTGCTCCAGGCCCCTCAGGTGAACAAGGTCATTCACAGGAAGGTTAATTGGGGGTCTGAGCTCTGCTGATGATAGGATGGGGTCAATCTTATGCTGTCCCACCCAGTGAGTGACTCATGGTGAACCAGCAGTGGGGTGGAGAGCTGAGTCAAAACAAACAGATGTGCGCTGGTGGTTGGAGGTGCTTGCACGTCATTGGGGGCAAATTGCTTTAAGAAATTTATGATGACCTCTTGGGTGGAAGGGTTGATCAACTGGAAAATCCACTCAACGATCATCAAGATAAGAACTCAAATGGCACCACACTTTGCTGGATTAAAGGTGGTTTTTATTGTAGAAAATGACAGATGGAGTCTGCAACAGGCTGGGTGAGAATGCAGGGGTTTATTTATCACAATGTAGTCAAGGAAATAAAATGAACTGACAATAGCCCTGGGAGGGGCTGTCATCTTATAAATTAAGAGAAAATTGAGAGAGTTATTGAGGGATAGGACCCTTGGGATTTGGTGGTGGGCTATGATTACCTGGGGGAGTGATGGGCAGGAGGGTATCTGAGACCTTGACAAAATAAATATAGATTTACTAGTGGAGTTACCCATGCTTTGCTATGGTGTCTATAAAATTTCAGGTGATTTGAATTGATTAATTTAAATTTAATATATAGTTAAGCAATAACTACTTGGCCAAATCTGTTTGCTCAATTGAAGCAACCAAAACCACCAACCACTCAGCTAAATCTAACTGAATTTATCAAATCAGCCAATAATAATTTCCCCCAAAGCTAAACTGATCCTATCAATTTGACCAAAAACCATTAACCCACTCAGCCAAATAAAATAAACCTTTCAAATCAATCAGATTCTAAATTATCTTAGTTTTTATATTGGTAGATAGCTATCAATAAGTTCAGAAAACATTATACCTATTAGAATTCCAACCTACAACCACTTAGCCAAAATCAATTAAGCCTGCCAAATTAAATAAACCATCAATCACTTACCTGAAACTATTGAGCCTATTGAATTGACTAAAAAATAAACCATCACTCAGCAAAAACCAATTATTGAACTTACAAAACAGCCAAAAACTAACCACTTATTAAAATCTATGAAAAAATTGAAGTAAATGGATATGAAAATACCCATCCAAATTGCTATATAATTACCAATAGAAATATATGTTCTAGATCTTATATAGAACTGATATAAATATATATGATTATATTAAATAATTGCATATTAGCATTCCATTCCCAAACTTTATAGAATATATATATAAATATTCGCCAATTCTTATCAACTCACCCAAATTGATTGAGCCTATCATACTTGATAGATTCAGATTTGATAAGATTCACCAATTCTCACCCACTCATTCAAATAGATTGAACATATCAGATTCAAAGGTTTCAGATGTCAGTCAGTCAGTGAGTACATCAGTGAATATGTTTTATTAAGTAGATTTCTGGATTGGGTCCAAATGTAAACTATAAGCAACTTATAATATACAGTGCTGAGTATATCTATATATATGTTTCCCATGTTTTAATAGTTATTCTGCTATTCGGGGCGGAGACAAATCCAACAAAGCAAAGATCATAAAAATTGGTCCAGCCATTCTTGAGTTATAAACGGTATAATTAACATGACTTTGTTATATATATATAGATGACTTTTCCTCAAGTTTTGGGGACAAGTCAGTTTGACAGTACCAACCTGGGATCTACCATTTAAGTCATTCTGGCCATGCAACCCAAACTGCCAAAATCCATTCTTAAGGGTTGGGACCATTGTGCTGGCTCACATAATAATTGGACAGGTGCCCAAATTATAACCCAATTTGAGTTTACATTCCAAGTAGCCCAGACTGGCTTCCCAAGCCCAGAATTGGCAAACAGGGCCTTAAAGCCATCTTGACCTATTTTTATAAAATTTGGCAAAAATTTTTGGGGGTGGGCGAACCACAGGGGCTTGCCTATGATACCTGGATTGGGCAACCTCTCTGCAGACCCCTACTATTATCTCTGACAGGGTAGAGGAGGGGAGAGGCAGAGATGGGGATCCTTGGGGGCCAGAGAAGTGACCAGCGCTCATCCACCACATGAGCCAAGTTACTTAACTGTGACAGGGGGTTCACCTGGGCCTTTGGACCTCTTTTGGTTCTGAAAGGATTCTGATCCCTGTTTTAGGCACAGGGGCTGGGTCCCAAGAATTACAGTGGATGACATTCTGGCTTCATGGAAATCACATCACTCATTAAAATACTTGGTGGTCTGGAAGGGATTTCCTTTCTAACAGAACAGCTGGATCAGTGCCCACAAATGTGTCAATGCCACAAGTTGGTGAAGGGCTTCCACATCGCACACCCAGATGCTCTCCACCTTATTCAGAAGTTTGCCTCCATCTTGATAATAAAACTGCCCAAGGTGCACAATAATGTTGCACTCCCCCATGTTCCCAGTGATGGTGCTCCCCAGTTTAAAATGGGAAGGTTAATATAATTCTGGGGGAGCAACCCTTGTAGCTTGATTAAGAAAAATTCCTATCTTATAGAAAGAAGGGGTGTAAGCCAGCAGCTGTCCCTCTCATACCCTGGGCGATTTGCCCTTGTGGTAGATGAGAGGTGAGTGATGGTGTGACTCTTGAAAATCGCACCTCTTCCCCTCTGCTAACCATCTGGGAGCTGGTACAGAAAAACAAGGTGTGTGTCAGGAGGTGGCAGTGACCATAAGCCATTGCCAGCAGAATGTTTGCAGAAATCTTTCTTAACAGGAAAAACCCCTCTATCAGTTCAAGTTCCGCAGGACAAGTTAAATTAGTATCTGGAAAAATTAGATTAATCAAGTCACTCTTGGGCTTGGAAATTCCCATCCACCGTTCCCCTCCATCACTAGTAGAACCAAGCCTGTCCCTGACAGATATGGGCATGATAAACCCCTTTAGTACTCCCCCTTGGGTTGGGACCATCTAGTACTAAAAAAAAACCCCTTTAGTACTCAATGGGACTGCCCATATTTAGCCTGGCCATGGGTGCAACATGCATTCTTCTGGAGGAGTTGTCATCATCAAATTATGTGCAATCAAGTGTAATTAAAATTTCACACGTAATAATTTAATGCCAATACAGCTGGGCAGGTCAGACTAAACTTAGATTGTAACAATTTAGGGTGTCAATCTGCCATAGCCAAATCCCAAAGTTATTTCTGACAGAAATGGATCCATCTTCTAAACTCTATCCTGTGAGTTTATAAGGCAGTGGACCCTGATAGGTTCCTCTGTCACTCCATTTTTCCCTTTCCGCTCTTTAATTTTAGAATTAAAATTATTAGAAAATCAATTTTATTTGTATAAGTTAAGAAGTTTGATGGACATTTAGTGGTTATGATTTCCCATTGTTAGGTTTCTTGACTAGTTTTTGCAGTTACCCTATTCTCTCTGCATCACACAGTAGGGATGTCTGTAACAGAGGTGTTCTGGATGGCACTTTGGGTGGAATCACATTTAGAGTGGCAGCTCATTATTATTTTTATTATTGACATGCTCCATAATACTTTCACCACAATGATAACATCTTTGATGCTGTTTAGTATCTATTGTTGTCCTTAAAATTTAAAATTATTAATATACTAGGATAAATTTTTTATCTACTTTAAAACTTTTTGTTATAGCACTATAGGTTATTATTATGACTCTCTTTTAACCTCAAGAAGCACCTTAATAACTAAATTGGTGATATGATAAGGCTATAAAAAATAGGCCATTATATAGACTTTATAATATGGACTATGGAGACACTATAGGTAAAATAACCAAATATTGGTAAGGATCATTAACATGAATATTTAATGTGCCTTTTAAATGAATATGAGTTCTGAGTTCTGATTTCCGATTTCTGATATATATAAAAGCATTTAGAGTTAAGTGAGTTAGACATTAAAAGACAGGTTCATAGGCCAAGTAATATAATTACTATGTTACAGACTATTTGATACATTTTAGAACGCCTACCACTCCAAAATCTTTACATCATGAAGCAATCTAACTTTCTAAGGGTAATGATATATGATTTATAAAAAAACATCAATTTTTATACTAGAAAAACCCTTATACTAGATATCGATAATTAAGGTTATTAGAGTGAAGATTAGTATAAGTAACTATATATAAGGTTGACTAGTTATAGGTAACAATATCTTTATTAGTGCTAAAAGATCCCACCCCAATTATAAGTACCATCTAATCCACAGAATAAATACTAGTATTAATAGTACTTTACGTTTGCCATCTTGGCAAAAGTTATGCGCTAAAGTCTGACCTCGGTTTTACTCCTAATCAAAGCCATACATACATTTAAGGTATCTAACTTATCCTGAGAAGACACTCATAATAAAACATCTTACTTATTACCATATTGCCTTGCTCCTCTTTGTTATATTAAAGATCATTGCTATCCTACAAAATTTTATACTAGCTTGGTAATTACTTTACAAATGATCACTTATATAAGCCCTCAAAGTGAGGATCCCAGTGACTACCAAAATAACTAGGTTCATCTTTGAGGCCGCTTTATTCGCCTCCTTTTATAGACCATCATAAGGTTGATATCTGGCAATTTGAGCCATCATTGAATTGTTAAAAAGAGTCTACTTTTAATATCAAGGTTATTACCTTTGATCCAGGGTTAGTTTTACCTGTAGAATAAGCGATGCTATTAACCTGTTTGACCTTTGGGTGACTAGGGGGGCCCTAATACTAGATATACTCTCGGCAAGCCGTACGTGTCATTTTAAAATTACAGCGAATCTAGTTTCTTTACTGTGTATACAATGCTTTATATCTGTTGGAATGATATATGATTTTTAAGGTTAGAGTGCAAGGATATGCTGGTAAGAGACATTTTGGAGAGTGACGTAAATAACTGAATATCACAGCTTAAAAAGGGCAAATTTCTACAACCTGTGCGATTCGATTAAGATAGCATTACTATAGAATATCAAATTGGGATCGAATAAGCAAAACTTTTACCAGGTGTATACCCTAACTAATTAGCAATTAGAATTAAAGCCTACTCTACCCTAACCTTATTATAAACATTGGCGGGGGTTGAAAACTTAAATATTTATGCTTATGTGGGATTTTAAGGGTTTTTGGTAGGGTGAAAGTTATTATTTTGGCATAATTTAAATCGACTTATGAAGGCAATGGACTGTATATAGGCTAGGAAAGTACCAAATCTGTTGGCATCTTAGGGGTAAGTGATTCCCTCTCTAGCCGGTTTGAAGGTCGATAATCTAGAATCGATATACGATTTCGCACTTCGCTTGATTAATTTCAACCTGGGTGTTTCATATAAAGCGGGCTGTTCGGTAGGGTGGAAGGACGGATTTAAAACTTAAGATTGGTGAAACAAACGCCGAGGTATAATTTTAGGAAAAGTAGCCGATCAAAACTTTGGTAATAAAATTTTATTGTTAATCAACTCTGAAATCGTTTTATGTTTAATGCTAGTGTGATCGGAAAATGTGGGATGTTTATTCCTAATCAGCTTAGGCTGATTGTAATTTGTTGGAAATGTGGATAGTTTCTTTTTAATCAGCTTAGGCCAGTTGTAATTTGTAGATGCGTAATATCGCTTGATGACCAATCACATTAGTTCGATTCGGAACGAAATGAGCATTTGATAATTTGAGGTTGGACTAAAATCTTTATAATGAGATTCCTAGCGGGTATTTGATGGTAAATAAAGTTAATCATATCAGAAAGATGATTGGTTAGATATTGTATCATTACCATATACTATCTTGTTGAGATGAGCTGAACGCGTCCATTTATTGTGTCAATGATATTAATTAGGTTGAAATTGGGGTGGATGCAAGCCATCGAACATTAAATCATGGCTATTGACAGATAAAAGTTATCATATTGGAATCATATTACTTAATCCTATGCGTCATAAAGGCTTGTTAAATCAGAACGTCGCCGTGTGTGAGGTTGAGTGTACCTTATGACGTCATAATCTTTAAAAGGGAATGTTGTGTCGATCGATCTGGAGATCGATTAAATTTGATGCAGGATGAAATGAAAGTATCAAGTCAAGAAATTAAAACGGATATAAAATGATGTCAGTATTAAAACCAAAACTTAAGGTAATTGTTAATTAGTAACCTGATTATGACATTGTTTACAGGGTTGGAGTTTATTTCTGCATGATGCATATTCGAAACGAGCTCGAGTTGGGAGGGCAGTAAAGGCATTGTAAATCTTCAACTGATATTTAAGTGGTTAAAATGAGATGGGTTGGCATGGTTAAAACGGCTAAGAGTAGAACGTTAGAGATCCAGCTGATGGAGAAGGAGGTGTACATGCGCGGGACATCTAGGGATGATTACAGTTCCGCCCAGGTACGCGGTGCAGTAAAGCTACAGTTGGTCACGAACAAGCACGCCCTCGCTCTGAATTTGACCCTGGTTGGTACTATCCAGACGAATTGGAGCCATGAGGGTCGGATGTTCCGCGACCGCATCGAAGTTTTACGTCGTGAGTGGAGTTTTGACACTACCGCGTGTACCACTGGCGCCCAATTCTTTCCATTCCAGGCGGTGCTCTCTGGCACTCTTCCCCCGACTTCTTCGATGCGAGGAGCGCGGGTCGAGTACTGGTTGCAAGCGCGTCTCACTAGGCCGCGGCTGTGGGATGTGCGCGTGGGGCGCGAATTGAAGGTGCTCCGGATCGAGTCTCCCACCAGCCAAGCCCTCAGCGACGGGGTGTATGCTTGTGGCAATTTTAGGGATCATTTCGATTATCAGCTATCCTGTCCCCATAAGGCATTTGGCCCCTCGGATCAGATCCCAGTGCGCCTCCAGCTAACCGCGAAGGGAATTGGGGTGGAGATAAAGAGCGTTAGCTACCTTGTCAAGCGTAGTACCACGCTGAGCTCACTCCGAACCCCAATTAGCAAGCAGAAGGAGGAGGTGGTTGTGATTGAGCATCGCCCACAACAAAATCTTAAGCAAGTGGATGAGACGGCGGAGTTGAGTTTATCACCGCCAAAAGGACTCTGGCGCCAACAGGATTTTGTTTCAGACACCATAAATTCGCTGGTACGCGTGCGCCACGAAGTCAAAGTCCGTGTAGCTTTTCGCGACTCATACGGGCAAGCCAACCACATGGTTCTAAAGTTTTCAATCGCGGTTATGCCCATCGATCGTGAGAAGGCTCTTGCGGGTCTCCCCACCTACTCCAAACACCGCAACACCCTGCTTCTCGATACCGACCGCCTCCCGCCCTCGTACCGATCCTCGCGGTGCCTCCCACCAAGCAAACCATCTTCCACCTCCCTTCCCGCCTACGATTCCTTCCACACTAAACGCATTAGGCGTATTTCGCCGCGTATCCCCGCTAGAATCTCTTCCCTCTACCACTCCAAAAAGCCAACGCTGCTTAAACTTGCAGCCTTGCCACTCGGTATACGAAGATCCATCGGTTACGCTTAGCAACCCTTTAAGAGTTTCAACTAGATTTTATCCTTAATTTTCCCCCTACCCCAAGTTTAAATAAAAAGTAGTGGATATGACTATATGCGAATATCAGTTTAATGTCAAGCCAAGGTTAACGCTTTTATCGAATGGGTGGGGGCTTTACTATGAATTGAATCGGCCTTACCACTTCCAAGCATCTTATCATCATTAATCATTGGGATAATCATTTTATTGGCTGTATCGCATTTTTTGCATTCAAGTTTAAGTTTAACCCCATCGTACTACACACCTCGACGATAGATTAATGGTACTGTTAAACAAAGTAGTTTGACTATTTGATCATATTAGCTCACATCATCGGCGCGTCAAATTCCTTATAAGCCGATAGGGTTTAGACCGGCGTTACTAAAGTTTATTATCGGCTTTACATCAAATTTCTGCCGTCGCCTTTATCTATTTGCGAGGGCGGATATCGATACCGCGTTTAGATCTTTTTGATTCATAGGTCAATCTTCTCGGCCCACCCCCTTAAACCCCGTTTACTATAAAAATTTATTACTCTTAATCTAAGTTTTATCTATCTACTTAATAACACATTCACTGATGTACTGATTGACTGACATCTGAAAACTTCGAATCTGATAGGTTCAATCTATTTGGGTGAGTGGGTGAGAATTGACGAATCTTATCGAATCTAAAATTATCGAGCCTAATAGGTTCAATCTATTTGGGCGAGTGGGTGAGAATTGACAAATATTATTGAATAATTCACCAAATTGCTCACCTGAAACTCAACAAAAATCAGTATTAGTTTAAGTAGATTAAGTAGGATAATCAGCTCACCAGCCATGAGGGCAACAGCGAAGTTGTTAGTCTGAGTGGCTCGAGAGTAGTGCTGGCACAGCCTATAGGCTACAATGTGAGCTTATCATCTGATAAACTAAATACCGTAGCAAAGCACGGGTATCTGGATGTTAGGCTTATATATTTTAAAAACCTGCCTAATTTGGTTCACATAATTAATAAAATACTTTTGGCAGGTTAAGTAGAAGTTGATTTAGTAGTTTGGAAGATATGTCACATACTCATTTATTCAAGATAAGGGGACCATGGGACCCTTCTTATTGACACAAAAAAATAAAGGCAGGAAAAAATGGAGCAAAATTTGCTAAAAAACCTGATTAACCTCTAGTATGCTAGACTGGGTTCCCCTAGCCTAGCATAACCGAGGGGGAAGGGGGGCGAATTGGGTGTTTGAGGGATTGTGCCAGAGCAGACAGAAATGGAGTTGGCGCATCACCTGCATGCATATGTCACATAATGATTTTAAGTATAGAGAAATGCTTCGGGTAGCAGTTTGATATTTGATTGATTCGATAGGTTTATTTTGTTTGGCCGAGTGGTTGATGGCTTTTGTTCGAATCGATAGGACACAGTTTAGTTTTGAGGGGTGATTAGTTATTGGTTGATTTGATAAGTTCAATTAGGTTTACCTGAGTGGTTGGTGGTTTTTGGTTGATTCGAGTGAGCAATTAGATTTGGCTGAGTGGTTTTGTTTATCTATATATAAAAGCACACGTGTGCGTGTGTGTGCGAGCGATGCCCAGCAAAAACTAGAGCATGTAGAGCTCTGAAAAGTTGGCTATAGGTGGACGGGAGGGGGTCCGTGTGCACCTCGAAGCCCGATTTTTAATTTTCATAGTAAAATAAAAAGTTTTATATGTAACAAGTTAAAATTTTATGTTTTTAATGGAAATCGGTATATTGTTACGGCAGAGAAGTTTGATATTCGGTTGATTCGATAGTTTAAATGGTTTTGTCGAGCGGTTGGTGGTTTTGGGTTGATTAAGCTTAACGGTTTTAATAAAGAAGTTAGTGATTGGTTGATTCGATAATTTAATTGGTTTTGGTAAGTGATTGGTGATTTTGGTTGTTTCGATACATTTAGTTTTGGTTACGAAGCGGTTGGTGATTGGTTGATTCTTAATATAATGGTTTTAGCTAAGTGGTTTAGTGGTTTAGTTAATTCGATAGTTTAAATGGGTATGGCTGAGTGGTTGGTAATTTTATACTGATTCAATATAATTTGATTTTTTAATATTATCGATAACCATCTACAAATATAAAAAAGAATTGACTAGGATCATCAGGTAAATTTAAAGCCCAAAAACAAATACGTGCTAAACTGGGTATCAACAAGAATTAGCCAAACTTTTCTTTACAAAACTATCATTCTGTTTATTTTATTTATACTGGATGCATTATCTTGAGCAAATAACCAAAAATCACCAAACTTGGCACAAGTATTCTATAAAGTTTGGGAACGGAATGCTAATATGTAATTATTAAAAATAATCATATAAATTTAAATATCAGATCTATTTAAGATCTAGAACATATATTTCTGTTATAATTATATAGCAATTTGGCTGGGTATTTCGTATTCATTTAATTCGATTTTTTCATAGGTTTTTGATAAGGGGTTGGTAGTTTGTGGCTGTTGTAAGTTCCGTATTGGTTTTTGCTGAGTAGTGGTTTATTTTTTGGTTGATTCGATAGGCTTAATAGTTTCAGATAAGTGATTGATGGTTTATTTAATTTGGCAGGCTTAATTCATTTTGGCTAAGTGGTTGGAGGTTGGAATTTTTAATAGGTTTAATGGTTTCTGAACTTATTAATAGTTATCTACCAATATAAAAACTAAAATAATTTAGAATCTGATTGATTTGATAGGTTTATTTTATTTGGCCGAGTGGGTTGATGGTTTTTGATCGAATCGATAGGATACAGTTTAGCTTTTGGGGAAATTAGATATTGGCTGATTTGATAAATTCAGTTAGATTTAGCTGAGTGGTTGGTGGTTTTGGTTGCTTCGATTGAGCATAGATTTGGCCGAGTAGTTATTGCTTAACTATATATAAAATCTAAATTAATCAATTCGAATCACCTGAAATTCTATAGACACCGTAGCGAAGCACGGGTTACTCCGCTAGTCTATATATATAATCTAAATTAAATTTTAACTTTTATTCGAGGTGGGCCGACCCGGGGACGATACCGCACCGATTAAGGGGAAATCGAATGAATGGGAAAGAAGGATAAAATCCGGAAAACCTCCATGCGCGGTGTATGATAGGCAGGAACTCCATGGACCGCCTTTGCTATTCGCTATCTCGGTTCGGGGCATTGGTGCGCAACGCCAACACAGTCATTGTCCCCTACCCAAAGTTCCTGTACCGGAATCGAACTCGGGGAGGCAGTGGTAGAGGTCCCTATTCTACCACTGGGGTATCCTCCCCTTATATAATCTAAATTAATAAACTGAATATCTGAAATTTTAGACACCTTAGCGAAGCATGGGTATTCCACTTGTACTTTATAAAATACTAGCGGAGTTACCCAGCGCTGCTTGGGTTTATTTATTCCCAGAGAATTTGAACTGATTGGTATAGGGTTTCTATTATAAAATAGTTACCTGTTGTTGCTCGGGTTTATTTATAAGCTCACACTGATATAGCTTATAGGCTGTGCCAGTGCTACTCTTGAGCCACTTGGACTAACAGCTCCACTATTGCCCTCATGGCTGAAGAGCTGATTATCTTAACTTTACTAACTCTAGTTAAAACTCTAATACTGATTTTTGTTTAGTTTTGGATGAGCAATTTGGTGAATTATTTGATAAATTCACCAGTTCTTACCCACTCACCCAAATAGATTAGACCTATCTGACACAATTAGTTCCAGGTGAGCAATTTGGCAAATTATTAGATAATATTTGCCAATTCTCACCTACTCGCCTAACTTGATTGAACCTATCAGACTTAAAGGTTTCAGATGTCAGTCAGTACATCAGTCAGTCAATGTGTTTTATTAAGTAGATTTTTTTGTAATATTCACAATTTCTATAATTTTTCAATCGATTATTATATTGTCGTGGGAGATACATAAGTGTGCTAAATTTTAAGGCTCTGGCTAGTCTGGAAGGTAGTCAACTTTAAACTTTTATAATCAACCAAATACCAAACTGATCAGTGTAACAGAGCAGGCACAGCCTGGTCCATCAACCTAGTAGATGAAATCTCAGATTCTGCCACAAATTTGAAGATCAAGTTTGAGAATTTGAGTCCATCTGAGGAACAAATCGAGAATGGGGTCATAGGCAAGAATTCAGAAATTTGGGAATGAGGGCTGATTTGGCATAACGTGCCACCGGTGTCCCAAATTCTCCGAATCATGATTAAATAGGATATGGAGCTTTCACGTACAATGATCTGGTCATTGTTTAAAAGCCTGGGGTAAAGGAACCTAATTAAGTGGGCTTTTGCAATGCTATAAAAAGGGGAAAAGATAAATAATAATTTAGTTTTGTTTTCTAAGAAAATTGACATTCAATTTGGTAAAATTATTGGCTAGCCTCAAGATTATGTAAGTTTATTTAAAATATATTTTTAAATATTGAACTGAAATGATGAGCTCAATAAGTGACCTGGCCCAGACATTGGCTTCATTCTCAGCACTCTCATGGAGTTAAGCTGCTGTTAGCATACGGAATTTCTGGAACTGTAGTCTGGGAATATATTGCAATATTCAGGATGGCTTATGGGTTCAGGTGTAGATTTCTGCCAGGTTGTCAGTCATATGGTCAGTGACATGGATTGTACTTTCCAACTCCTTTGTATCATACTGGCGTGAGCCCACCCATTACATTCAGTCATAACAATATACTGACTAACTTTGCAGATATATAGATTTTCACTTGTTACATATAAAACTTTTTATT
The DNA here is from genome assembly GCA_022478985.1 of Massospora cicadina. NCBI lineage: Eukaryota > Fungi > Entomophthoromycota > Entomophthoromycetes > Entomophthorales > Entomophthoraceae > Massospora > Massospora cicadina. The sequence continues at coordinate 5,591 of JAKSZP010016312.1, read as the reverse complement.
TTGATTATTGTTTTATATTTTTAATAGATTATTGTATTGTCATCTGAGATATGGCAAAGTGAATTACTAAGCTTCAGCTAGTCTAAAAGAATTAAAAATCAATTGTAAGATTCTATTACAGACTAGAGACCCATGTGAGGTAGTAAAGCACTGGATCACTGATACAGTGGGTTATTTACTTTATTAAATTAATATTTATATAGTTATAGTTATAGTCATATATTCAACTTAATGACCTCCATCTTTTTTAGCTGGCTTGATTAATATATCTAATGATTTTGAGTATATAGTTGATAGTTATTTTAATTTTTAATTTTAATTAATTAATGAATTCAGTTTGATATTAGTTTATTAGCCTAATCTCAAACTAAACTCATTGTCATCTATTTAGTTGATTTAAATAGGTAAATTGTTTTTGGAATTGATGTAGGTGGTTATTTTACTTTACTACCTCTAATTATTTTTTTGCAAGTTAAAAATTTAAATAATAGTTGATTTAATGATTGGTTAAATTTATTTAGTACTAAATGATAAATTGAATGAAATGAATTAAATAGAATTAAATGAGAAACTAATTGAGTTGAGAATTTAACCTGCTACTCTAGATTAACCTTAAACTTAATTTACCATTTACTATTTTTGTTTATTTTTGGGTGCAAAATTTGGTGACTTTATAGAGATTAGTTGAATTAATACAGATTAAATGAAACAATTGAATTGAATTTATTACTACCAACTACTTGAAAAACCCACAATCTAGAAACCTAAAATAATAGTTACATGGCTGAAATTTTATAAATGCAAACCAATCACCAACCAAATAGTTATAGTTAAATTTAGCCTATTAAATTAATTTATTTGTGGACATATAAAAAAACAGACAGACATGCAAACAGAAATTTTTAATTTTTGCTCAAGGCACTGCATCATTGATCTTGTGAACCAACAGACAAACAGACACTACAGCAAGTAGAGAAAAAGAACAAGATTGAGTAAAACATTTTTTGTAGAATTCTTCTTTTCACAATTTTTCAAAGACTTAATATATTGTTATAGGCAATACATAAGTGTGCCAAATTTCAAAGCTCTAGCTAGTCTGGAAGGTAGTTAACTTGTAACTTTTGAATCGATTGAATTTCAAAATGCTCAGCACAACAATAAACAGACTAACAAGAAAACAAATAGGATTTTACTTGTTACATATGTAACTTTTTATTTTGACTATAAAATTAAATTTCCTTAATAGATTATTATACTGTCATTGGAGTTATTAAGTGTGCTAAAATTAAAAGCTCTAGCTAGTCTGGAAGGTAGTTAAAAATTAATTACAAAATTTTACTACAAACAGACAAACATATAAACAGACATCACACTGAGTAAAATTTTTTTAAAATGAATGATGTTTTGTCCTAACAGTATGGGTTTCAAACTAGTGATGTCTTTTAGTGCCTCAACTTAGCTTTATTAACCTTGAGTTGGATTTTTGGTTGGGAAAAGGCTTGTTGGTGCTTTTTTTCTTCAAACAACAATATAATTGAAGGGCTTTTATCACCACTTATATGAAAATAACAAAATTAAATACTAAAAATAGTTAGTTTTATAGATGTTTATTAGGTGCCACGCAGGGGTAAAAAGAGAATTCATTTAACAAAGTTAATAGGAAATTTAAACATTGAGGCTCAAAGTTCAGATAGCTTAGTAACATTTGAATTAGGTAATATGAGCCATCAACCTATCAGATTTATTGAACTTGCCTCATTTGGACAGAATGGCCAGTTGAGGGTCAGGAACAAGAAGGACTAGTTCAATAGGCTATGCTTTTATAAATTTGACCCAATAAATGGACTGGAAAATTTTTGCACTTAGTTGGACCCCTTCCAACCCTATAAAAGGGGCCAATTTCCAAAGTGTTATCTGTATTAAACTAGATGAGGCTGGGGGAGAGCCTCCAATGAACTTCCCAAATACAGCCAATGGTTCAGTGCAATCTGACTACCTGAACTTAATTTTTGGTCCAATAATTATTAGAAGAGTTACCCCAATTTGTGGGGTTTTACCAGGAATCAACCAGGGTCTTTTGAAAAATATTTTTTATTTTCCTCTGAACCACACTTTTCTAAACATTAGGCTTGTAATTGTCCAACACCTTATCCCAGTTCAACACAGGTAACTTATACATCCTATATCCTATTAATTCATTTAACCAGATTGCAAAGCTGAAATATCTCCAAAAAGATCAATAAGTTTTGATAGCTAAAGGACCAAACATTATCATGGATTTAAGTGGGTTCATGGCTCTATCTAATAAATTCAATAGGGAAGATCTAATGGATTTTCTCAAAAGTGCTGAAACTTTAGTTATCCAAAGGCTTAAAAAATGAGTTTTAGTAACAGTAAGGTTTTAACTAGCTCATGGGATGTTTCATATAGGCTAGCTACCTATAGCACCATAAAATCAAGGCCCTTGGATCCTTTTTACTTTATGGGTGATGTAAAAAGTAGAATTTATAAGAATTTTGGAAACCTGTAAAAATTTACTTAAAGGTTATTATTGGTAAACAACCCTAGTAATCTTTTTACTGCACAGGTCCAGTTTTCTTATGCACTTCATCTGCATTGTATAGTATAGTAGATTATTGGTTGATAATAGTATGATGACTATTATCCATAGTTGAGTATGAATTCTTATATCTTGGCCCAACACTTGGCCAGTATTCCTTATTAAATACTTATGATGTCATGATTGTAGGGATTTGTTCCCTCATTCTGTCCAATCCAATCTTCGCTGAGCTTCCCTGGTGACAGTCTCTTTGGTCCAACACACAGTCAGCAGCAATCCCCAATTGAGTCTCCTTCTTCTCTGGATCCACGCTCAGATCTTTACTCTTTTCTCTAAGAGTCTTCCAATTATTGCACACAGCAATAATATCCTTGATAAGAATAGCACAATGGAAGCTGATGATAGTTTACTAATTAAACTATATACCAGATGAAAACAATAAAACTATATAACTCTGTTCTCATAAATACTGTTTTTTATTATAGTGAATCTTAGAGAATTTATAGTGGGGATTTGGTCATCTAACCCTTGGTTGATACCTCTTTGATGAAATGTCAGCTGTTACCATTGAATCACCCATCCTCATCTTGGCAGCGATGGTCTTCTCCATCCTGGATAGGATTCCATCATTGGACATCCTCAAGACCTAAACAGAAAGAGTCAGAAAATGTGTCCCTAACGTTTTCCTCTCAATCTAAGAGAACCAACCATATTTGGGTAGCAACCTGCTTAAATAATGGGACTTATTACCCATTAAGGCAGGTCACACACCAACCAATTGATTTACTAGTTGCAGGTGGCATTACTCGCCTTGCAACTTGGTATTCATTCCCAATCAGTCAGTGATGAAACCTGACCAATCAAACTGGTACACCTAATAGTTAATCACTATCAGATGCCCCTATTTCATCAGCAACTCTGCCTGATGAGATCTTAAGTATTCATCCAGATTGTTCCCTGATGGATACAACCAGGCAAATATCCCAAAATCCCCCAGGTGTAGTTACTCTGAAACTCAGGCCAACCAATTTCCAATTCACTTCGCCTTAGGTGGTTTTCCCCCAGAGATTTCTGGTAATTTAGTTTGCTGGGAATATGGGCAAAAATCCCAACACATCCCCCTCTTGCCTAGATTTCCAGTGAGAAAAGGACCAGGGTATGAGAACACCACTTTGAACACTTGGTTGAATACTTCATTGATTCAAGCAAAGTACACTCATTAATACTCAATGCTGCTTGGGATGACCTTCAGCATATGGCGCTCTTCCTCTTCCTCTTCACTACCACCTTCTCAGAGCGCGGTCCCCACAATCTACTGTCATGCCAGGCTGATCAACTTACTTGTGATGATATTAGTCCTGGGACCCAATTTTCCCCCCATCAGGGCATATGACCCACTGTAATATTCAGGATTCTTGGTCTGGTATCCTTGATTTCCTGATTTTCTCCTCATTCTAGACAGGAGACTCTTGCTGTCAATGTTTGTTTTGCAGCTCAATTAAAAATACTTTTTTTATTCACCCTGGTTATTTCTCTAATAACCTCTTGGCTCAAGTCATTCCTAATTCTTCTCTTGAAGAGCTTATCTCATTAATTTTGAGATTAATTTCTCCAAAATTGGAGCCTAATAGATTGTAGAGTGCATAATGTCAACTTCCATATAAGTCTGACATCCCCCTCTTGTCCAGCTCATATGTCAATCTCTGAGTCACATTACCAGAAGCTTCTGAATACTTTGTCTGATCAAGACCTCTGGCTCTTCCAGCAGATGAGTCAGGATGCTCAGCGGAACCTCTTCTATGGTCCTTTTAGAACTCATATGCCTAGTCTAGCACCAGCAGCTAGTCCTTCCATCAAATTACCGGAAACAGTAACTAATCCTTCCAAAACCAGGCTTGCAATCATTTTGAACAAATCTCAGCTAATTCTTCCTCTGCCATCAATTCCAGAGTTTGATTTCAAAACTCTCCTGGATTTGGCTCCTCTTGCTGATGCACTGACCATTGTCATAGATGCTCTGGAGATTATGCCATTTGCTCGCTCATTCCTTGCCAGGTTGGACCTGCTTTATGAGTTCCTCTTCTGACTTGATAATATTACAAACCCGCTGTTCTGGCTACCGAGCTCACCATTGGTAACAGTATTCACTTCAAGCTCCTCTATGCTGAACTCCAGGCCCAAGTCACTGAGGCTTTGTCCCTAGCGCTGAATCCCTCTGATCTTGATAACATCCTGGATCAGGATACCGCCACTTACGCTCTTCACTTTTCTGGCCAAGTAATATGAAGTTGGTCCTTGAAGCTTCCAGCCTCACCCAGGTTTCACCACTTGTTCAGCTTTAGCTTCCGAGAAGCCCATAGTCATCACTTGCAGGATGCTATTTGTTCCCTGCATGACTATCTCTTTGCCAGTGCTTCCCATTGGTATCTTACACTGATGGCGTTGGTAGGGGGCATGATTTGGCAACCCCATCAAGCATCCCTTGTTTGTTGCTGGCCCATATGTCCAGTGTTTTTGATGAAGCCCATCATAAAGCTCAAGGCTAATCTTCTGGCTCCAGTACCATATCAGGATTACTTGGGGTTATTTGCCAATTGCCTCTTCTTATACTGTTGCTTTCCTCACTCCAGGTTTTGTGATTAGCTTCATCCAACGTCTCAATTTCCCTTCCCCTAGTGTAACGCACCGGCTCCTTCCCAATGAGCCACAAATGAGTTAGGCAACAGAATCCATGTTACAGGCCATAGGGCTGACAGGGCTCCTGATACTACTCTCCTTGTGCGCGCGCTACAAGACTGGACAAGCACCCCCTGGAAGACAGTTGTAAGTATACTTAACCCCAGCAACATGCCTTGACTCCAAGACAAGGTATAAAGGGAGGCAATAGCTCTCCCAAGCTCACTCTCCAAGTCCAATTCTTGTTGATTTAAGCCAAACATGGCTGCAGTTAGGCAATATTTTTTTAATAAACTCAAAGTATAAATATATGAATTTTAAGTTCTTTTTATTTAATATTGGCCAGAATAGAAAA